>JAUTXW010004792.1:595000-810000 GCA_030620095.1 Kuschelorhynchus macadamiae
ACTTCAAACTATCTGTATCAAGCTACAAAGCTAATTGGTCTTTTTCGAAAATGGCCTACAGGAAAAATAAATACAGGTCAACAATGTCAGATGAAAGACTAAACTATAACCTAATCTGCACTGTCAATGGAAAATGACATGACACGATCCATCTTATATTATAAAACGATTCGCCAGTAAAATAGAGAAATAGTATTTTAATTTTTTTTTGGCGTCAGAATTTTGTGTTCAAAAACTTTCTAGTCTAGTAACTGCCAATGCTAAAATTAAGCTTTTTTAAAATCATGAGGAGGCCCCAAAAATTCAATTAGCCTAGGGCCTCCGAAAATCACGATTCGCCACTGCATTCAACCAACACCATCTTAAATATGGTGCTGGTTCAAGCCCAAAGTTGAACGCACAATTCCACCCTGTAGTATCGTATATTAAAAACAGGGATACACTATTAAAATACCATGTAAGTTTTATTAGGTTGGACGTGAATTATCCTGAAGTGTCTTATAAACAATAAATTTATTGTATACCTCAATGTAAACTTTTGTTTGGTCCTATTTTGACCGCCCCAAGACTCGCCGCCGTTCTACAGGTAAAACTCTAAGGGCATAGCATAACACAACATCTCTTTTAGAGGATCTGTAAGTAGTTCACGCATAAACGCTAACAGCAGTCAATCAAACCTTGATGGGTGACATTCTCTCACGTCCGCACAAGGCAGTGTTGGTGCAATACACAATATACAATAATATGTATTATAATTGATACCACATACCCTATTTTCTTGATTTAAATAAGAAATATAATTTCGGTCAGCAGGCCTGGGCTCGATCCCTAATGCGAGTAAATTTTTTTACATGTTTCTTTTAATAATCACTTATTAATTCTATTGTAGGTTTAATATAGTTTACACTTACGTAAAAGTCAAAAACAAATTAAAATTTGTATTGTGAATTAAATACCCAAATTGTAAAAACTGAGTGTACTTTAATTTACAATAAAAATAATGAATAAAAAACCATATGATACAATAAAATATACTGGCCAGTAATTTTGTTATAAAAAATATATCAGCTGACATACATTTTGTTTTGCAGGATACAACATGTTCAAAAAGGTTATTGTCAACGGAAATCTAACATCGGACATAATAGATGTTGATACTATAAATAACATCAATATTAGCAAATACATGGATAGTTTGCTACCTTTAAATAAATCTCAAAATCTGACTGATATAGCGATGAAACATGTAACAGGTATTAATAAAGTATAACATATATGTTTCAAATTGCTCACATTATGTTTTTTTAGTTGAAAATCTTCATGTAAAAACTATAAATGGTATCAGTATAGCAGACTATTTAGACAAATTAGAGAAGATATTTAAAGATAAACAAATTTTGAAAATAAAAGTAAAAGGAAATGTCACCATGCAACAAGTTAGCAATTTAATCGACATAAATGGACACAATGTTGACAAACTATTTGAGGAGGTATAGTAAAGCCTAATGGTTTGTAACAAATTTACTATAGTGTTATTATATAGGATGGAAGGGATTTTTATGCAATAATTTTAAGATGTGATGGTAAGAACAAAACAAGAAAAAATACTTAATAATTAAAAGTTCATCTTTTACACGGTCTTCAGTTATATTCAGTAATTCAAAATTTGGCAACTATACATAAATATTAGACGGCAAGAAGATTAGATATAACCAATTTGAATTTGAATTGGAATTAGAAAACTGCATAAAAATCTTTACTTTTTCTTTGTGAATTTCGTAAGTGAAAATTAATTATTTAAATTCAGTTGTCAAGTCAGTACAATATTCTTGTACTGCAATAATAAATACAGGGTGATTCAAAAATAAATACCAAAAGTTCTGAATGTGATAATTTGACTAATTCTAAGTTTAAAAGTGCATATATGCTTTTGTCGAGAAACGCATATATTTCAACACACCGGATGACACATTGTTATTTTGCCTTTTAGTTTTTTTAAGCTGTATTTTATATTTTTAAAGATAATTGAGTGTGAAAATTGGAACAGGTATTACTTTTAATAGTATCTATAAAACAATACTATTGACATTTTAACAATCTACAGGGTAGTAATTTTTGGGGGTCATGACCCCCCTTTTACCGGCCCAAAGTTTTTTACGTGACGACACTGACCCAACATAGGTAGCCTCGCCAAATTTCCCGCTATATATAGAAACGTTCCTATCTCTTGCACTTTTCGATATTCAGCACCATTTGGAAGCTATTTACAAACATATCCATGGCAAAGAAAAGAGGGAGAAAAAGCATAATATCTAGATTTTAGATTTTACTTGTATTTAAAGGTTTTTGTAAATTTCATATGTAAAAAAGGGTATTTTGATTAATACCTCTTAACCAGTACTACATATTAAAAAATGGCAAGAGATGTTTCCCCAGAGAATGGATGTCGAAGCTACCAAATAAGCTTAGTGTCACAAAAAAAATCACAAATACAAAAGGTAATATGTGTACCAACATATATATATATATATATATATATATATATATATATATATATATATATATATATATATAAATATGTATATATATATATATATATATATATATATATATATATATATATATATATATATATATATATATATATATATTATATATATATATATATATATATATTTATATATTTATATATATATATAGTAATGTGTATGTACTATTATACTTAAAATTAGTCAAAGAAACACATCCTGAATTTTCGGTACTTATTTTTGAATCACCCTGTACATACAAATAATTGAGATTATTCCAAAAAACTTATTTACAGTATGAAACGACCCGTTTCAAACAGTAAAAAACTATTTATTTTATTTACAAAATTAATAACTTGACGATTGGAGTATGATTTTTTCTAAAATTTTTTTTTCTAAAAAAAATAATATTAATAGTAGTTCACATGCATCTCGACGCGACCTTTTCTAGTGGCTCCAATTTGCAGAACTAATATCTGATTTAACTTGTCTATTGTTAGATAAACATTGCTCAAATGATATTTACTGTATCATTCATAATATTGATTTTGCCTTTCTAAGTCCTATATTGTTTAGAAAAAACAATGGTTCTGATCCCTGTTTTAATGTCACATTTTTAGCAATCATCATATTTTTTATTTTGGCGACTCTTTTTAATGTAGTTTTTCTTGTAATTTAGATTACAGTTTATTATAAGAGGACTTTTGAGGAATGTTAGGTTAGGCTGAAAAAGACGTTCTCTTATATAATAAAGTTATACTTTAACAAATCATTTTTTATTCAAGGAATTTGTCCGAGCAAATTCAGAAACAGGGGCAGATGTAATTGGAGATGTTAACTTTACCAGCAAAGTTAAAATAGGAAATCTAAAAACAAGAATAATAAATAAAATCGACTTTCCAAAGTTAACCAAGAGATTATTCCACAGAAAGTCAAACCAAACACTTAGTGGAAAATATACGTTCAAAAACTTAAAGACTGGTAAGCAGTTATTAGAAAAAAAAATTAAAAAGTGAGAATATAAATATTAATTATTCTTGTAGAACATTTATACGCCGAAACTATAAACAATAAAAGTGTGGTCAATCTTATTGACGTAACTTCCCCCAAACCCCAGCAAATTACAGCACCGAATGGCATCATCTTCAAAAATATGAAACTAGAAAAATCCGTGTCAGCTAAACAGATGGTACCATGTGATATATATGAGGCTATAAACCGTATACGATACCCTGACACTCAAGAATGGGCAGCAATTGAGATACTGGGAAATGTTACCTTTCTCGACAAAAGTTGTGATTTGAATCGTATATTGGAAAAGAGTGTCAAGAAAAATGAGAAAAATACGATTCTTGCTCCGGTAAGTAATAAAAGTAGTTTTCTCCATAACCATTTTGTAACCAATCTACAATACAGTATTCTACTTTAAATCCACGAACAGTATTTTAAATATACGAACAGTTGTTTTTTCTTTAATCTGTTTGCTCGTTGTTTGTTTGGATGTTATTGTTGTTGTTTGGATGACTCGTATTCTTGTGGTAATGGAGGACGGTGGCTCATTAGCGCATCTAGGATCTAAACTGAAAATGTCTCCAAACGTTCCAAGCACATTTTCATGCAATTTTAATTTCCTACATCTTTTGAAAAAAATATCCACATTTTTAAATTCTTAATAACTCTTTTATTTATTATTATTATTTAATAAAACTTTTGAGATATATTCACACATATATTGATTATACAGGGACGTATTCAAAATGATTAAAATTCAATTCTTTTATTGAAATTATAAAGACTCCTATCTGACAACGAAATCCCAAATGTTTGCGTTTTATTATTTTTTAAAAATAAAAACAGTTTCTGAAAGAAAAAAAATATTTTTACATGCTTACCTCCCCCCCCCCCTAGAATAACCCTGTGTAGTCGACAAAAATTGTATATACAAATTATAAAGCAGATTTGCGTTTTCCACCTCTCAAAAGAAAAACCTAAAACGTTAATTTTGTTTTTAGGAAGCTGTTTCATCTCCTTAGCATGACCATATATACAAAACATTCCTTTTGTATGCAAAAAAAGTTGTCCTGTTTTACCGTTTTTTAAAAAAGATAAGCGATATGGATATAAGAATTACTTGTATGTTGGGGAATTCTTGTATTCACAAGGGCATCCCTGTATAGTGCAGAAAATATCTAATGTAGAAAGAGATAAAAGATATTTGACATGTTTCACTTTTTTTTAACTAACCGCTTTGCAATAAAAATATTTTAGCTTTTTGGGAGCTGCTGTAGGGCGACTACTCGATAGTAGAAAAAAATATTATGGACAAAAAAATAGAAGAAATTGAACGTGTTTCCCCGTTTGTTTGAAGTTATAAACGCCCTTGAATTTTTCATTTTCGTTTTCAGGGGGCAGTCTCATCCTTCTAAGCTACTCTGCAAAATGGAAAGTGTTTATATGTACAGGGTCAGGGGCGTGCGGTGAAATTTTAAGAAAGGGAATCAATTTTTAGAAACTTACCTATTTGTAATGTAATTCGATTCTTCGATAATTTTTTGCAAATTTGTCAATGACGTCATCATAAAAACGTCGATGCTCCGACATATTTTGGAGAAGTTTGTTTTCAATGGACAACAGCGGTGTATGCGAAAGTCTCTCCTGCCCCATTGAATTTCTCACGAAATTTTTTATACGTTTAAGTGTTGAAAAATTGCGTTCTACTGATGAACTTGTGGCAGGTATTGTCAATACTAATTCACACAATTTCTACACTTCGGAGTAGGCATCTTCCAGCGCCTTGTCTTTTAACAATTGCATTAGTTCCTTAGCGTTATTTTTTGCGCTAATGTCATCAGTTTTGTAAATCACTTTTAGTTCAGATCGCAGTAATACTCGGTCGAAGAACTGGCCATAATGAAGAAGAAGAGATTTAAACGGATCTTCTGGAAAAGTTTTTCCTTTAAATACGTCAAAATTACAGAGCTCGAGGAATTTAAAATCATTTAAACCGTTAAATCTATAGTTTATTTGTTGCTGAATTTGATCGATTATTTCATAAAAGAGGCGTCTGAAAATATGTTCAATAAATAATTAAAATTAAAATCTCGTTTTAAACAGCCCAAAAACCCCCTTGAACTATTTATTGCTTCTGAGTCCCACGTTTCATTATTTTCTATTATATTCTCAAATAGTTCAATCAGTGATTCACAATTTTCATATACTGTTAACACAAGTCTTCCATTATAGTTCCACCTAGTAGGAGCTACTTTGGGCAATCGTTTGTGGACAATGGAGTCCAAAGCTTGTGTACGTTTTGTTGACTTGGAAAAAAAGCAGCCATGCCACTTAAAATAACGAAAAATACTTTACGCTCTTTAATGTGATTGATGGACTGGGATAAAACTAAATTTAATTTATGAGCAAAACAATGGACAAACACAGCACTTGGGAAAGTTTCTCGAACTTTGACTTGCAAACCCCCTAATTGTCCTGCCATCACTGCAGCTCCATCATAGCTTTGAGCAACTAATTTTTTCACTCCATTAATTTCTTTAATAACGTTATAAATTACGGTATATAACGCATCTGCTGTACGATTTTCGGACACATTCTTAAAACCCAAAAATCGCTCTTGAATACTTCCGTCTGTTTTAACGTAGCCTATTACTATAGATAATTGGCTAAAATTAGTGATATCAGTTGTTTCGTCCAGAACAATAGCAATGAACCGCGCCTCGCCAATCTCCTGCTTAATTCTTTTCAGAATAAAGGTTGCAACAGCGGAAATTAAATCATTCTGGATTGGATTCGACGTTCCGCGAAAAATGCTAGGCTGCTCTAAATGATTTTTTAAGCAATCATCATATTTAGCCATTAAACTAAGTAAATCTTGAAAATTTCCTCTATTTGAAGAAACCCTTGTTTCGTCATGAGCTCTAAATCCCAATTCGTGCCGTACGAGAAAACAAACAATATCGATAAGTCTTCTTAATATTTGCCTATTTTTATTGACTAGTTCATTGTGTTAGCGATGACTAATTTCCAACTGTTTATGAAGGGCGTGTTCAATTCTGGTTTTGCCGAAGACTTTTTCTTTTATGACGGCCTGGAAATGCGCTTTGGACATAACGTGTCTTTTTACAGTTTTATGGAAATTGTTTAAATCGGAAAAACCAATTTTATTCCAGAGACCTTTTTTATTTTCAAAAAGTAACCTTGGCCAACAAAATAATTTGCTTATATTTTCACAACCTGTTAGCCATTTAAATTGTTCGTATTGTTTTTCCGGATAAAAAGTCTAATACAGTTTTTCCTTTTTGTGGTTAAATTTTTCATAGGCGGTTTTGCCCTTCCTTTAGAAATTATTTGAAGCTTATTAGCGAAGTTTAATGTTGAAAATCCTTTTATTATTAAGACACACACCACACATTCACACACACTCTTCTGACTAAATTCTCCAACATTTTCAACGTTATTACCGACAGCCGAAGTTGACGGTATTTGCATATCCACGTCCGTATTATTGTCTTCCGTATCGCACCATGCACGACGCGACGTACGTATCACACAACACACGGATAGCCGTTCAAACAAAGAACCTACTCCAACGATAGCTTCCGCCACCACTTAAAGCACGCGACTGAAATGCAAAAATTGCAAACAGCCGGTGGAAAGTTCAATAACCTCTGGCTCGATTCACAGGAAATCAAGCATACATGACTTGGCTGCAGAGAAGCTAGCAGCATTCTATTGTGGCTGGGTCTGAGTCAAGGCCGTATTTATTATGGGCCTGATAATTAAGATGATATTTTACCATTTTTAATATAAACTAAATGAATGGTTTCCTATTTCAAAAATTACATTTTAGAAGATGTTTTGTAATTTTTGTTGGGGAAGCACTGCTTCCCTTGCTTCCATGGACTACACGCCCCTGTGTAACAGGGTGGTCCAATAATAGAGGACGGCGTCGGCTATAGTTCGGGAACCGTTAATGACAGAACTTAAGGGAAAAATATTTGCAGTTAAATCGGCCAAACGAAACTGCTGTAAATAAGCATTGTATTCTTCAACGAATTACGCACTTTTTTGTTTCAGACCATTTTTGTCTATTTTTAAAAATAAAGTTGTGGGGGAAAGTCAAACATTTTTTCTTTCAAATGTAGATATCTCTGTTTTGGATGAACCGATTTTATTCAACTAAGTGTCGAAGAAAAGTGCTTTTTCTGCTCTACTCGTGGAGCCATAAACTGTATCCTAATGATTTTGTTAGTAGTTACTGGATGGCGTTGTTTCGGAATTCCTCAAATAATGCAGAACTTTTATATCACAATTTAGTTGGTAGTTAAATCCAGATCCGTATTTAAATTAAGAAAGTTGATGATGATCTCTCAAATCCGAAACGTCGGATTGTAAAATTACCGTTACCGTTTTGTAGAGGAGAAAAATTGACAATAGCAAAGTGGAAGTTATTTTCATCTCTCATTTCAATTAATCCTAAAGTTTTAGGAAAACCAGAAAACTGGAAAAAACAAGGTTCCAATAGAAACTTTAATAATTTTGCATAACTGTAAAGAACAAAACTTAACAAAGGAACAAAGAAAAAAATACTAAAACTCAGTCTCATAATCTAAAGCTGGGTCGAGGCAGGGCAGGACTGGTTTGGGCCAAAAGATTAAACTTCAGTGAAACAATAAAAGAAAAGCGACGAAATGAACTAACAACTAACAACAAATATATTTTGCAGCCTCCACTTCTGTTATAGAGATACTATGAATGGCATTCCTAATTCGGGCCACCATATCGTTTCTTGTATAATTTTAAATACATTTGTTGTTAGTTTATTGTTAATTGTTAGTTCATTTCGTCGTTTTTTTTTGTTGTTTCACTGAAGTAGTGTAGAACTCGGTTTCATCTTTTTACCCAAACCGAGTCCTGCCCTGACTTGCCCTAGCTGAAGTTATTTTATTGCGAATCAGTGCTATTCATTACTACCAAATAAATTGTGATACAAAAGTTATAGCGTACCATTTGATTTTTCTGGAGAATTCCAAAACAACGCATCTAGTAACCACTAACAAAGATATTACGGTACAGTTTATAGCTCCACGAGTAGAGTAAAAAAAGCACTTTTTTCGACACCAAGTTAAATAAAATCGGTTCATCCAAAACAGAGATGCCTACATTTGATAGTAAAAATGTTTGACCTTTCCCCACCACTTTATTTTTAAAAATAGACCAACATTGTCTGAAGCAAAAAAGTGCTTAATTGGTTGAATAATACAATGCTTATATTTTCAACATACCTCAATTATGAAAATTTAAGAAAAACTTGGCATTTACACATTTGTGTTGCTTTTACTCCCCCTAGCGGCCAACTTTCGACTTAACAATTTACAGCGATTTCTCTTGGCAAATTTACCTATAAATATTTTCCCCCTAAGTTCTGTCATAACCTTGTACAAAAAAAACACGTGAAATATTTTTAGGCAAATTTAATGTGTCTGGAATAATTTTTTTTTTATTTTCAGGTAGCCCTCCTAGGGCTACTCTATATATTTGAAAAAAATTTTTTATAGAAAGGATAAAAGATACTTTTTTTTCTATATAATAATCGTTTCTTGCATTTTTTATTGTTTTCAGGGGTCTGCCTCTTAGTTTTAGAGCCTAATATATAGGTAAACCAAAAAAAATGCAGTATCTACATCAATGACTTTCACAATTTTCTTATGTCAAAACAATTACCTCAGCTATATCGGTTTTCAATTTGGCTGTTATCAATTTGTACGTTCTCAAAATACGAATTTTTAAATTATTTGACCCAGACTATTTTTGGTGGAAATTTAAAATGGATTGGGTTAATGGTGACTGATAATGATTATATCAGTCAGTATAAGTATAATAGCCCTCAACAGCTACTTTAAATATATATATATATATATATATATATATATATATATATATATATATGTTATATCTATATATTTCATCATACAAGTTTTAACACCCCTTATATAAATATATATGCTAACCTTTAAATATATATATATATATATATATATATATATATATATATATGGTTCCCAGACTATCAGCTATCACCCGCCAACGCAGTTATTCAGAAAGCCAAGCTTATCTCAATAACAAAGTATCACATATCAGTCAACAACGTAGATCATCCTATTCTCATAAACAGCAGGTGTTACTTGTTTACGAAAACAAGTCTATACCAAGAAAGCTTCATCAGCAGAACCCACGTCCTGACCCAAGTGTTCAAGAAAGAAGTAAACAGTTCCCACTGAGTCAGCATAACGAAACATATAAATAGTTATTTTTCTTTGTATACAGTTCAGTTCAGTACAGTTCAGTCTAGCTTGAATTCATTTTGTTAAATATTACTCTTTGCAAGTTCAAATGTATATATTTTAATTTGTATTATTTTTGAGTAATAAAATAATTTTTTAAAAAGTAATTTGGCAAGAAAGTGATTTAACAAACTGGCGCAGTCGGTAGGATCTGAAAACGTCTAACAGAACACGAACCCTTGTGCACTCTAACTGTCGACGGAGGATCCCAATCCATTGTTCAGAAGAACCTGTGAAAAACAAGAAAAACAGAGAAAATCACGACCCGACGTCACCAACTCGCAGTCAATCTACGGATTAGGAACACCTAGTGAAGCCCCTGGTAGAATTTGCTGCAGAGAACACGACGAAGTCTGATGTTTCTACTAGTAACGTAAGACTGAATCATCTCGTTTATTAATTTTATTTTTTTTTTCAATTTTCCAAAAATATTGAAATTTTTATTCAAATTTTAAGGAAACTGTTCGATTTTTCAATTTTGATAATTAGTTAACGAAAAACTGAATTCAAAAAAAAATCCAAAAGAATATTTTAATTTCAAATTTTGATTATATAGTTAATCAAATTTCAAGAAAAATTTAAATTTTGTAGATTTTAGTATTGCTTTAATTTACGTTGATTTGTGTACTACTTTACGTACTGCCAATCAACCTAAATTCTTAATTTTAAGTTCGTATCCTTTTTATAATAATATTGTGTGCCTATATTATTTCATTTTGATATTGTGATATATTGAGCAACCATGACTGATAACGGAATACAAAATGTCCCTGAGACACCCGAAATTGAACCGTATAAATTATCTGAAATATTTTCGATAATTCCTGAATACGATGGTGATCAAATTTTTCTCCAAACATTTCTCAATGCTTGTGATTGTGCTTACAATATGTCTACACGCGATCAAAAAGATTTATTAGTAATCCACATAAAAAATAAATTACGTGCAAGAGCAGCGCAGCTAATAAGCTCTCGCAATCCTATTTCTTACTTAGAAATAAAACAACTTTTAAATTCTCACTTCGGAGATACGCGAGACTTGTCTTCTTTAATACAAGACTTACAACGTATCAAACAATTACCTAATGAGAGTCCTTTAACCTTCCTCAACCGACTTCAAGTGCTAAATGCAAAAATGCACGCTAATATACAAAAGTCTAATCTCACCCCACAACAGAAACAAGCTCAAATAACCCTGATCGAATCCATGTCCCTGAGCACCCTCTTAACTGGTCTCGAACCCCGTATTGGACATATAATTCGTGCCAGTAACCCAAGAGATCTTCTTGAAGCCCAAATACGTATTCGACGTGAACTTCAATTGTCCTATTTCGAATCTCAAAAAGTTTCAAAACCGAACCCACCAAAGCCATTCAATCAACCTTTGAGAAAACCAAACTTTCAAACACAAAAATGTTTTAAATGTGGACGTATTGGTCATTCAGCAAATCAATGCCATGCCAATAACGGACAACCACGTCCCAATTTTTCCCAAAACTCAAATTTTCAGCGACCCCAGTTTGCCCCGCAAACAAATTCTTTTCAGTCACACAGACCGAACATGCAACAACAAAGAAGCCCAAATACGCAAACCCCAAATATTACAAATAACCAATCAAATCAAAATAATTTCCAACGTCAACCGAATTTTAATTATTCTCGACCCTCAGTAATTCAGAAAAATCCTAATTTCAAAGCTCACTTAGTTAGCACCGATAATAATCAAGAAAAATATTTTAATGACTATTATCAAGACTATCAACAAAATTACCAAGATCCCTCATTCTTTTCTTATGAAGACCCCTCTACTTTATTCGAAAACGAATACGACAATTCTTATGAGAATCCAGATCCCAATTTAAACTTTAACGAACCAATCGAAGAGTACCAAAATTTTCCAATCGAGGAAAATCAAAATTTTCTTTTATCCCCAGATCAAAACCATCCACCCAATCAAGAAACAAATCAAATACAAGCCCAAATCGAAACTCTCACGCTAGACGATATGAATCCCTCACTCAATTTCCCCGAACAACTATTTCTTTAAATCCCTTCCTTGCTATAAATCCCAAAAATCTTTACTATATTAAAGACGCAACAAATACTTTCAAACTACTCATAGATTCTGGTGCAGGTATTTCAATTTTCAAAGAAAATACAGTAAAGAACTTTCCAAATCGTTTCCCCGAAAATGCAACAATTCAAGGCATTACCGAACAAAAACTTTTAATAACTGAATCAACTTTGATAAATTTTAACAACGGTGACCCTCACAAAGTCTATATTTACAACTTAGACATTGATTTTGACGGAATTCTAGGTCTTGACTTCCTAGAACACTACGAATGTACAATCGATTTAAAAAATAAACAACTTATTACCAATTTTAAAACACTACCACTGTATAAAGTTGAAGACAATTACTCTTCAACAGAACTCGAAACATACGAGGCAAATAAAAATAAAATAACTATACAAGGTAGAACAGAACAAGTTTTTAAATTAAAATGTCATCTAATCAATACCGATGCTATTTTATCCCGAAAAGAAATAGAAAAAGTACATATCCCAAATGCCCTTGTCCATGTCAATCAAAAAGGCGAATTTTTGACAACAATTATCAATGCGAACGCAATCCCAAAAACAATTGATTTTTCAAATATCGAAATAGAACCATTTTCGATACACACACTTCTTAATTTCAATCTTCCTGAATCTCCCGAATTTCAAACTTCAAATAGAATCCCGACTATTAGATCCCAGCTTAGACTTGACCATTTAAACGAAGAAGAAAAAGAATTAATCACAAATCTTTGTGTCAATTTCGAAGACATTTTCTATCTAGAAGGTGACAACCTTTCCTTCACAAGTGAAATCAAACATAAGATAGACACGAATAATACAAAGCCCATTTTTACTAAATCTTATAGATATCCCCAAATACATAAACAAGAGGTTAAAACGCAAGTAAACAACATGTTACAACAAGGTATAATTAGACCATCAATTTCTCCCTGGTCATCTCCCGTTTGGGTTATACCGAAAAAAATCGACTCTAGTAATAAACAAAAATGGAGAATCGTAATAGATTATAGAAAATTGAACGAATCCACTGTTAATGATAAATATCCACTTCCTAATATCTCAGATTTACTTGACCAACTTGGACAGTGTCAATATTTCACTACTCTTGATCTCGCTTCTGGTTTCCATCAGATAGAGATAGATCCTAAAGATATTTCAAAAACAGCGTTCTCAGTAGAAAACGGTCATTATGAATTTTTACGAATGCCCTTCGGACTAAAGAATGCCCCATCTACATTCCAACGTGTAATGGACAATATTCTTTTAGGAATCCTAAATGAACGATGTCTTGTCTATATGGACGATATTATAGTTTATTCCGCTACAATTGACGAACATATCCATCGATTACGCGAAGTTTTCAAACGACTAAGAAAAGCTAATCTTAAAATACAACCAGACAAATGCGAATTTTTACGCAAAGAAGTAGCATATCTTGGACACGTAATAACTAAAGACGGTGTTAAAACAAATCCAGCAAAAATTGAATGTATTCAAAATTTTCCCCAACCAAAAAATCCTAAGGATATAAAATCTTTCCATGGCTTAGCAGGCTATTATCGACGATTCATTCCCTAATTTTGCGAAAATTTCTAAACCACTTACTCGTTTACTCAAAAAAGAAATAAAATTTGACTTTGATTCTGATTGCAAAGAATCTTTTAACGAACTAAAAAAATTGCTAATTTCCGATCCAATTCTTATATACCCAAATTTTGACGAACCATTTCTTTTGACCACAGATGCTAGTGCTTTTGCAATAGGCGCTGTGTTATCACAAGGACCTGTAGGAAAAGATTTACCAATTGGCTATGCATCTAGAACCCTATGTAAAGCCGAAACAAATTATTCAACTATTGAACGTGAACTCCTTGCAATCGTATGGGCAGTAAAACATTTTCGCCCGTATCTTTTTGGCAGAAAATTTAAACTAATCACAGACCACCGCCCTCTTACTTGGCTTTTTTCAATCAAAGACCCAGGTAGTAGACTCGCACGCTGGAGACTTAAACTCGAAGAATATGAGTATGAAATAATTTACAAACCCGGTAAGATCAATAAAAACGCAGACGCATTATCAAGAATTAAAATTAATCATTTTAATCAATGCGCAAAATTCCAATCAAAACTCTCTATTTTTGCGACAAATCAAGACGATGACGACAAATCTAATAACTCAAATTTAAATTTCGATGATGAAAAAATAACCGAAGATTACAACACATTTGCTAATATGTACGAAACAAAATCTTTAATTGATTATTCAAAAGTTGAAACTTCAAACGAACAACTTCTAAATAAATCACATAAAAACATAATAACCTTTTTTCAACAAAAGAATTTAGGAGAATTACATCATGAAATATTAGAAGACATTTTTGAAGAAAATGCAGATTTTTCAATACAGAGACTAAATATTTTCTCTAGTAAAACAGTTAAAAATCGGAAATATTACATAATTCCTTTGTTACTCGATCCAGAAAATGTAGTCCAACATCTTTTCTATATTATTTATACAGGACAAAACGAATTTGACCTTTCGTCAACATATTTTCTTGAAAATAAAATAGACCTTCCTATTCTTGAAATATTTTCTTTTATCTTTGCAGACAAAGATATTAAAATATGTATTTGTCAAAATATTGTAACTATCCCAGATAAAGACCAAATACCAATTATATTGGAACAATACCATTTAGGCAAAAGTAATTTACATCGCGGAATTAACGAAACTTTAAGACGCATCAAAGAAAAATATAATTGGCCCAGAATGATTAAAGATGTAGAAAATTTTATAAAAAGTTGTGAAACATGTCAAAAAATTAAAATATGCCGAAAAAAAGAATAAATTATATATTTGATAACAGAAAATTAAAATTTAAAAATTGTAACTATCCCAGATAAAGACCAAATACCAATTATATTGGAACAATACCATTTAGGCAAAAGTAAACATCGCGGAATTAACGAAACTTTAAGACGCATCAAAGAAAAATATAATTGGCCCAGAATGATTAAAGAAACATGTCAAAAAATTAAAATATGCCGAAAAAATTTAAGCAACCCTTTAGTGATAACAGAAACACCGAAAACACCATTTGAACGAATAAATATCGATATATTTGAATATCCATCTAAGAACTATGCTTTGACAATACGAGACGAACTTACTAAATTTACCCAAGCTTATCCAATTGAAGATAAAACATCAAAAACTATTGTCAACACTATTATTTTATTTTTCCAACATTATGGTACCCCACTACGAATCCATTGTGATTATGGCCGTGAATTTAATAATACACTAATGAAAGACCTATGTGAACTATACGACATAAAAATAACATTTTCTAGTGTAGGTCATCCCCAATCAAACGGCTCTCTAGAAAGATTTCACGCTACACTTAGCGAAATGATAAGAGCTAATCAAACCGAAAACCCACATGAACATCCGTTCAACGTACTTCCGTATGCTGTTATTTGTTACAATAACACGAAAAATAAAACCCACGGTTTTACGCCCTTTGAACTAATTTTTGGTCATACTTCTTCTAGACCCCCTGAAATCCTATATAATGAGAAAACCCTTATATCAAAATACATACGTGATTTAAACAATCGTATGCAATTTCTTTATAAATCTGCTCGTGATAAAACGAAACAACAAAAAGAAAAAGCAAAAGAACGTTTTGATCAACATGTTCCCAAACATCCTCATGAATATAAAATAGGTGAAAAAGTATATGTACGCGAATCCCAAATTAAAGATAAAGCTCAAAACAAATTTAATGGCCCTTTCGAAATTCTCGAAATTTATCAAAACTCAGCCCTCTTATTAAATCCTAATACTAAACAAAAATCTAAAATAAATTTTGATAGATTAAAACCATACTACGAGCAAATTTCTCTTCCAGGACCATCCTCGGACTGTCATCAGTCGTCCAGTCCCAATACTCCATAAGTCCAATTAACAACACGATAGGAGTCTTCTTTCATGAAGAAGCAAAAATAAGAATCTCTAATGACAAATGGACATTACTTGTATATAAAGACTTAGAACCAATTAAGGATACAATTGTAAATAATGATAGAATTTTAGAAAACCTTATAAATAATATCAACGAAGACGTACCACGAATGAAAGCATTTAAATCTGAAGTATTAACACATATTAGTCTCCTTAGACAAGTATCAGGAGCTGTAAATCAAAAATATACAGAGATAATGGCAGATACTAAAAAATATATTCTTAGAGAAAAACGTGGAATTTTTAATGGTATAGGAACATTTTGGAAAGCAATTACAGGAAACTTAGATACCTCCGATGGCGAATATTTTAATGACTGTATAGAAAAAATAACACATGATGAATATCAAATCGAAAATCTTCTTAAAAATCAAATCTCAGTAACTACCTCAGTAATAAAAGAATTTAATTCAACTATTCAGAAACTCAAAATTGACGAGGAAACATTCAATAATGATATTATAGAAATTCGAAAATCAATACTGGATATTTCTGACGATCTGAAATATTATTCCTCTCAAATAGAAATATTAAATATTTGCGAACTATTAATGGAAAGTTATTCATTTCTTGAAAATTCTTTGAATGATATTATAAATTCAATTGTTTTCGCCCGTTTACGGATTTTACACAGTTCAATTATTACACCTTTTGACTTAATAGAATCACTAAAGCACATATCTCAATCATTGCAAAGAAATAATTTACCTTTGTTAATTCACCCTTCAAGTGTGGCTCAATATCTCGAAATCATAGAACTAAAGGCATATCAATATGATTCAAAAGTAATTTTTGTTCTCGAAATCCCATTAGTTGATCCAGAAAAATATATTCTCTTTCATTTATATCCAATACCAATTTTGGATAATCGAACAGGTCTTCACCACATTCTTTCAATAACAAATAATTTAATTGCGCGAAACGATGATTCATTATTATATATCACAATTCGCAACTTGGAATCATGTAAATCTTTGAGCAGCCGAACACTAATATGTTCCAACATCCTGCCATATCCAATAGACAGTGATGCTGTTTGTGAAGCCCAGTTACTACGATTAATCAATCGCCTTCCAAGAACGTGCCAAGTTTCAGTTATCCTAGCCAAAGACTATCATGTGCAAGAACTTAATCAAAACTCCTGGTTAGTTGCCGTTGCAGACCCTCTACCTGTGACTATTAAATGTGGTTCCAGAGACGTTGTTACCCAAACAATCAGTACCAACGCCATAATCAAACTTCAACCAGAGTGCAGTGCATTTATTGGCAGCACCAAAGTTCTAGCGAAGAAATTTGTAAATATTTATGATAATGTTACCTACAGCAACGTTCCAATCCAAATTCCATATGATTGCTGCAGCCATTATCCTGAGAAGATTCATATACCAGACTTGAAGCCTCTTAAGTTACACGACATTGACACAGAAAACTTAAATATCGCTCAACATAAATTAAATGAATATTCTGATCAGTTGACAGACTAATCAATCAACCATTCGTAAAGAAACATATCGGTTGGTTTACGATCCTGACCATAACTCTGATCATCAGTCTAATTATCCTGTACATATTTTGTAAATGTTATAGAAGAAAACCTAAAAACCTCAGTATTGGAATTGTCAATGCCAATAGTGATGACTACCCACCTTCTCCACCAAGGTCCAGAACAAATTTTGTACAATGGAGAAGAATATTTCCAAAAAGGCGACCAAACATACGTGTTGGTGAACCAACAGAAGAATCTGAAGAAATAGAACTTAACCTGAACAAACATTCAGCTTGAAAGTTGCTTCCACGTACCAACTTTCATCTTGATGGGGGAGTTGTTATATCTATTCTCACCAGCTATTTCATCATACAAGTTATGCTAACCTTGGTTCCCAGACTATCAGCTATCACCCGCCAACGCAGTTATTCAGAAAGCCAAGCTTATCTCAATAACAAAGTATCACATATCAGTCAACAACGTAGATCATCCTATTCTCATAAACAGCAGGTGTTACTTGTTTACGAAAACAAGTCTATACCAAGAAAGCTTCATCAGCAGAACCCACGTCCTGACCCAAGTGTTCAAGAAAGAAGTAAACAGTTCCCACTGAGTCAGCATAACGAAACATATAAATAGTTATTTTTCTTTGTATACAGTTCAGTTCAGTACAGTTCAGTCTAGCTTGAATTCATTTTGTTAAATATTACTCTTTGCAAGTTCAAATGTATATATTTTAATTTGTATTATTTTTGAGTAATAAAATAATTTTTTAAAAAGTAATTTGGCAAGAAAGTGATTTATCCAAAAAGTCACAAACAATGACAATGGGTTCGTCATAAAATTCACTTAAAACTAATCTATTTAAAAAATATCACAACACTTACAACAATTATACTCGACATGTTTATGAAGTACAGTAAGATCACAATTCAGAGGACGTATATGTACAGACAATTGCAAGTATTTTATTTCTTCAGAAACTCTTTGAGTGTGTAGTACGCTTTCCCTACTAGATAGCTAGTCAGGCTCTTCCTAAATTGGATCGTGGTATTTGCTATCTTAATATCATTTGGGAGTTTGTTGTAGATTTGAATACACGCATGATAGGGGGATTTTTCATAAAATCTTGATCTATGTATTGGTACTGTGAGTTCATTTCTGCTTCTGGTTGGATACTGGTGATATAGAGAATTTCTTGGGAATTTTTCTTGGTTATTCTGAACATAGATTGCACACCTTAGTATATATATTGAGTAGAGAGTTAGAATCTTTTTGGTTTTGAATATTTCTCTGCAAGACTCCATGGGTTTTAGGTTAAAGATTAATCGTACAATCCTTTTCTGTGCGACAAAGATGCGGTTTATATTAACAGATTGTCCCCAAAGCATTGTATTGTAGCTCAGATGGGAGTGGGCAAGTGCATAGTATGTCGTCATTAGAGTTTCAATAGGAACACTTTGCTTTAGCCTAAGGAGAGCAAAAGACGCCTTGTTTAGTTTGCCGGAAACATGATCAAAATGTTTCTCCCATGAGAGTCCCGAGTCGACATATGATCCCAAAATCTTAACTACTTGTTCTCCCTCATCTATGATTAATGTTTTTGGTGCTGACTTATGGAATGGTATAGGGATGGTCTTGTTTCTGTTTAGTACAAGCTGATTTGAAAAGCACCATTGATTTATGTTCTTCATCACTGAGTCAATCTTGTACTGAAGTTTTCTCTCATTTGTCGCAGAGATGGCCGCAGTGGTGTCGTCGGCGAATTTTATGGTTATATCAGGCATGCACAGGTCATTTATGAAGACCAAAAATATGAGCAGAGAAAGCACTGACCCCTGTGCTGTTCCAATATCAATGCTATATTCACTCGATGTTCGGTCCTCAATTTTGACTAGCATTTTTCGATTTTTCAGGAAGGACATTATTAGGGCATTTGCTTTTCTCCTGATGCCAACATTGTCCAGCTTCTGAGCTACAAAATCCAAATTCAGGGTATCAAAGGCACGAGACAAATCGAAAAACAATCCAACCACGTAGCGATATCTTTCCAGTTCTCCATATATAAAATTCATGAGGTCGAATGATGCCATTTCTGTAGATCTACCGGCTAAAAAACCGTGCTTGTGTGAGTTTATTATTTAATATTTATTAAGAAATATTTGGAGTCTGTTGTTCAGTATCTTCTCGAATACATTTGAGATACTACTTAGCAGTGATATTGGTCGGTAGTTCTCAATATTTTGGTGGTCTCCACTCTTAAAAATGGGTACCACTGTAGAAAGTTTTAAAACATTTGGATATTTTCCTTCTGTTATGGCTGCATTAAAAATTATCCATAGTGGTTCTTTGATTTCATTACTTATTCTTTTTTAAACAGATGTTGATATCCCGTCGAAGCCAGCTGATTTTTTGTTTTTAAGGAAGCCAATAGCATTTTTGATTTCTCTGTTGGTTACTGGGGTTAGGTATATGGAGTTGTTTGCTCGTATACCAAGTGTTGATGTAATCGACGTGGAGTTTCCGAAATGATTCTTTATTGTTTCTTTTGCAATGTTCGAAAAAAAGTTAGCAAAAGTTTCTGCTCTTTGCTGTTTCTCTGTTATCACTCTGTCATTTGTTTTAATCTCAGATATAGATGTTTTCCTCTTTCTATCGAGCTCGGCATTTATAATATTCTATGCTGCTTTGGAACAGTTTGCGGAAGTCTCAATTTTAATTTTGTTAGACGTTGTCTTGGCAGATTGAAGGCTTTTTCGATATGCTTTTCTTTTTTCTTTATACAGTGTTTTTATTTTGTCATCCTTGATGCTAGTCATATGATCATATACATTTTTAAGCTCCTATTTTTGGTTCAATAATTTTTCAGTTATCCAAGTTCTTTTTCTATTGTGTCGCATAAGTATGAATTTTTCTCGACAAGTTGTGTTAAAGTGCCAATGTATTGTCTTAACAAAATTTTCAAAGGCCATGTTGGTGTCGTCACAGTAGATGTTTTCTCATTTTTCCTCTGATAGATTTGTCCTGAACTCACATATATTCTTTTCTTTTATGGTTCTGATTTTCCCATATTTTCTTTCTGCTCTTGTAAGCTTTGTCAGGGTCTGTTTTATGTATAGCTCTTACAGGTAGATGTCGGAAATATGTAGTTCGGTTATCTTGCATGTTATAAGACATTCACTTATGTTTGTTGTCATGTAGTCGATTGATGAGATGCTTGTCCCTCGCTGTGATGTGAAAACACGTGTAGGCTGATTCGAGTAGTCACGTAAGTTAAAGGATTGTAACACGTCATTTAGTATTTTAAAGTTTGGGTGTGACTTCTTGAGAGCATCTCTGTTGAAGTCACCACACAGTATGGCATCTTGGCAGATATTTGCAGTTAACGTTAAAATCGCTGTTTTTTGCTTAATAAAGGTTGGTATATCTCCATTGGCCGATCTGTATGCTACAATTACTACCATCTTCTCCCCAGAGCTGTTAACCTCAATTCCACAGCATTCAATCGTGGACTCAATACTGTATTCTGCAATTGAATCTAAACTTCTGGCTGTTGTTTGCAGGCTTGTATAGATTGCGGCGCCTCCGTGCAAGTTATTTATCCTAGAGAAGCTGGCATTTAGCTGATATCCTGGAATTTTCATGCTGTTCATCATATCTTCAAATACCCCGGAGGAGCTTTCCAGTAGTTTAAGAAACGTTTGTAGCGATATGGAGATTTGGTGCCGTAATAACCATCTAATACTTAACTCCGATAAAACTGTATATATGAATATGTTTGATCGTAAACCCTTGCCTTTAAATTTTGATAGCCTTAACAACTTTAAATTTTCAAATTCTAGCAAATTTATGGATACTATAATAGACTCATCCCTAAGCTTTAATAGTCACGTCGAGCATGTCTGTGCTAAGCTTAACTCTGCCTACTTTGCTGTTCTGAACTTAAAGAATACACTTAACGAGTCTGGCTTGGTTAGTGTTTATTATTCTTTGGCTTACAGCCACTTATCTAATAATATAATCTCATGGGGAGGTAGAGCAGTATGGGAGAGAGTCTTTATTGGACAAAAAAGGATTTTAAGACCGATTTTCAATGTCAAGCCAAAATTGCCCTGTATATATATTTGTAAGTGTCTAATTTATACAAACAATAACCTTAAATTATTTGTCAAACTGGGAGAGACTAATTCTTACAAGACTAGAAATGAGAATGTCATTAGTGTCCCATCTGATAAAAACTCATTCTTTCAGAGATCTCCATATTACAGTTGTCTGACCCTTTATAATAAACTGCCCAAACACTATAATTTTGTTAGTGGCAACAACTTTAGGAACAAAGTCAGACAATTTCTTATTGATAATGAGATTCTGTACAAGAATATTTGCAGTCTTAAGCGTTTTGTTACTGCTTGACACATGATAGTGTTTATTCTAATAGTTTGTCTTGTTTTTCTGATTCCATGTTCTTGTGCGAATTGTTCAGTTTTTATATTTTAATTACATGTTATGTGTATTTATTTTTCTAGAAAAACATTTTTTTTAAGATGTTTTACATGTACGTTTTTTAATTGTGTTTGTTTTTTTTTAATGTGTATTATAAGTTTATATTTATACTTTAATTTTATACTTTTTCTTTTGTTTATATATATATATATATATATATATATATATATATATATGTGTGTATATATATATATATATATATACTTTTTGACGACCCTTTATACAATAATGTATTTTATGGTATTATAATCTATTCTATTCTATGAAACATAATATTTGCGGTCGTTGTTCGTGGACTAGTAATTCTAGTGCATTGAGTTTGTTGGGGAGGGACTGTACATTGAGATGGTATATGCTTATATGTTCGTTGCTTGTTCCAGGATGTTCATCGGTGGCTTGGTCAACAGGCACGGTGGAAATAAAAAAATTGTTTCTGTTGCCTTTTTCTTATCCAAGTCGTCGCTATTTGCAATGGTGTTCTTGTTTCTGTTATCTTGGTCCCTTTTTTGTTCCTCTTTTCATTGGTAAGTTCTTCCTGAGTTTCCGTTGTTTTAATGTGCTTCCTGTAGATGTAGTGGAGTATTTCATATTTCCCTCTATAGGTCAATCCGCCATATTCATCTAGATGATATGGTTTGATGGTTTCGTTGCAGTCTACATACTTTACACTTTTGTGGTGTCTTACAAATTTTTTAATGCTGTCATTTTGTTTTGCTATAAATTCGTTTAGTACTTGCCTGTATTTTGTGTATTGTGCCCAAACTATAATTAAGTTTGTGTTTTCTGATCCCTCCACTATATCTCTGAGTGTGTCTGTGTTTACTGCCGTTTATTTCATGGCGTTATCCGATCCTACAAATATAATTTTATAGTCTGTCTCTCTCAGCCCTCTTGATAAAGCTCTATGTGTTTTCGCTATATCCTCTAATGCATTTTTGCTTGATTATTGATTGTTGATATCGAAGGTGCTATTTGAGACACTCTTAAAAATCTTCCCCAAGTTGTACCCATGTGGGCCACTAAGGAATAGTACTTGCGGTTTTCTAATAATGTTGTGTTGAGTGCCTGACTGTCTTATTCCTGCTGTAGCATGTGTGTCTTTTACATCCCATTTTGACTTGATGACATGACTTTTTCTCTTCTTCAAGTTTTTCAATTGATTTTTTGATTTTGCGAACTATTTTTTATTACTTTCATCCTTCCAACCTTAGAATTGAGTTCAAATATTTCTAGGTTGTATTCTTTTTCCAAGTTGAAGGACTTCTCCTGTTCTTGCATAAGCCTCTCCTGCATCTCTCTTATTTTCTCTTCAAGTCCCCCTGCTGCATATTTTTGTTTGTTTGGAGTATTGAAATTAAATCCTGTTGTTTAGCTAACTCATCCTCTAGGCATAGATTTTTTCTTATTCTTTCTTCTGTGTCTTTACTCGATTTGTTATCATTTCCCTTCTTGCGATCTTCTACTTACTTTGCAATATCTTTTAGTTTGGATCTGGTTTCCTTCAGTTCCATTAGGTATGTTCTATTTTCTTGTTTTAGATTTTCCAAGGAAATATTAATGGTTTTATTTGCTTCTTTAAGTTCGTTTTGTTCCCATGTCATTAAGTTCGTTTTGTTCCCATGTCAAGATGTCCTTCTCACTAATTAGGTTCTTTATTTCTTCTTTTTGTAATTCAATTGTTTTTAACAGTTCTACAATCTCCTTGTTTTGCTTACTGCACTTTTCCTTATACCCCTTAATTTCCTCATTGTAGTTTTCCACCTCTTCTGTGGCTAAGTCCGTTAGGTCTAACGTGTTACGCCTTTGTTTCTTTATGTATTCCTCCTTCATTCCTAAAACATTGCTTACTAAGACCTAAAAGGAAGAAACCCTTTAATAGATAAAACATAAATATACATACTTTTAAATCTCCACACCATCCTTTTACTTATTATTTTGTATTATAAAGACCTTTACGTTTATAAAATACTTGCTATAACTTTATTTGGAGAGGAGGATATGCCAGTCAAAGCTACAGCTGGCAAGCCAAGCCAACTTAAAAAAGTGGTACATTGGAAAATAAATGCATTTTTATTCGAAACTAGATTTTACCCGATTTTCCGACTTCCTCTTGTAGCAAAAAGATTCCATTTTTAATATATTTAATCTTTTTTATCCCAGGTGGTACCGATACTACTTTACGAAGGGCCAAAGCAAGGCAAACAAAATTCGTGCACGCTACAATTCAAAAATTTCTCAAAATTTACCCTTAACGCTGATAGAGCTGAATTTCACACCAGTCTCTAGAGAAAATGCAGTTAAGTTTCTTTATGTATTTAACTGATTCGCCGAGGATCAACCGTTCATATGTTACAGTGCCAAACGTAAAACTAGAGTGAAATGTATGGACAGAAAATTGGAATTTTATGTCTAAATGGCCCGCCTTGTATAAACCGAAGAGTAGATTTGGCGATGTGTTTTCAATCCCTCGGGGAAATTAAATTTAGAGTCTCATAAACAATTTCCACCCCTCGTTACTCTTCTCGAAAAAAAAATAAAATATGTAAAAATTGAAAAGGCGAAAATAGTTTTTTTTGCGTTTCGACCACTTTCTCGGCATTTGAGGTATATGCATCCTTTACTGAATTTAAATCTCCTTTATATCCTCCATTGAACCCCCTTTTTACCTTGACTAAGTAGTCAGGGTTTCGACTCCGTAAAATGCCTTCAAAGTTACCGCTTTTGCGACATCCCGTGCTCCAATATTGATCCTTAATGAATTTGTCCGAGATGTTTAGCTAAAAAAATGTCCCATTTGAAAAAGTTGACCCTAGCGACCTGCATTTTGAATCATCGGGGTTCCAAAAAAATGCCTCTATCGGACGCCACTGCCACTGTTCCACCAAAATGGCGTTTTTACCAAAGGCAAAAACACAAATATTTTCGGTCCACAAAGAGAAATGGGCGGACAGTAACAATTCCTGCTGACCATTAAGTCATTTCTTCCGAGACGATAAGAGCACAAATTTCTTAACTTATTTTTACACTAAAACAAGTCAAGATTAAAAACAAATCGGCTTGCGTTATATTATACACCAATCTCGAATAACTGTTACTGTCGACCTTCCTTTGTCCGAATTAAAGACACCATGGCTAGTTTACTATCAATGTCAAGGAATTTATTGGATAATATGAAAAAATAGATATTTAGGCCCAAGCGTTCAAAATGAGCTAAGTTCCGCTATAAAACAGGAAGTGATCAAACAAATAAACAATGCTCCCTTTTTTCAACAACAGAAGATACTACACTTGATTAAATAAAAGTGTTATTATTCGTTATACCACATGTGTGTATGTTAAAAAAGGGCCAAATAATGTAGTAATCAAAAAATATATATCTTGGGGTTGATGCCAGTTGAAAGTCAAACTGATGTGGCTCGAAGCAATATTATTTATTTATATAAAGATTGAGGCGGTCTTTTAAATTTATTTTTAAATACCAAATTTGAAAAAATATTGGTACTGTATCCAAGCAGTTACAGAGCAAAAAACAAAATATGAAAAAAACATCTAAATTAGAACGACAACTTTCACGGCTGTAGTCAATTAAGAAATCATGTTTCTTGGGATTAGACCGTGTCAAAATTGAATCACTTTCCGACGTTTCGCCTTCGATTGCACGAGATATCTTCTCAGTGTTCCGATATCGTGAGGTAAAGATTCCTGAAGATGCCTTATGCAATCGAAGGCGAAATGTCAGAAATTGATTCCATTTTGATACGGTCTAATCCCAAGAACCATGAAAAAGGAAATAGAACACAAGCACATAATTTGCAAGGAAAAGTATTCTTAGACCAAACCGATTTTTTGATTTTCAGATAGAGAGTGGGGAAAATATCTGGAAGATCTGTCAGAGCCACTGAAACTTGCTTACTGCTTACTGACTTACCGACTGCTTACCGACAATATTTTAAAAACCATTTGTTATAAATTCATTTCAATATAAAATTGGCACAATTTATCTTGATAAAAAATATTTCTGCGTGTTGCAGTTTTTCATTGTTTGCGGATTTAATTCCTTCAATAAAAAGATCTTTTCTTAATAAAAAAATATTTTTTTTTATGAAATATAAGCGAGAAGAGATTATCCGCGGTATCTATTATTTTTAAAGAACATGCAATTAAAAGAACTACCGATATTTCGAAGACAAAATCAACGTTTGAGTAAGAGAATATCGGATTAATTCTAAAATGCGTGGACTTTTCAACTTATCAACCGACGAAGAAAACAAATTCCCTGTTTTTTTAAAAGTTTGTTGTCTTTTCATTAAGATTATTCGAAAGTCAAGATTTTCCTTATGTTATTTTTTTTTATTTAAAAAAAAAATGTGTTTTTTTGTTTATTGAAAGACTGTAGCCATTTCGATCTTTTGTTATAAAATTCAAATACGTTTTATATTAACGGTTTTTTTTACTTGTAGGCGACGCGTTTTTTAAGATCAACCGCCAAATTTTGTAATTGGTTAAACATTTGTTCACTAGACTAATGAGATTTCTGTCGGTATCCAATATCGTCCTGTCACCTTTCAGATATCCTGTGATATATGTGCAGCAGCACATATTCATAAGAGTTCCAATCCAACCTGTGATTGGCGGCTACCATATGGGATTATAGGTCTTTATATAATAACTTGGTATATCAAGTGTATTACCTTTTAGGTTACGATAAAAGGTCACGTTGTAACAGAACGAGTCACAACAAATGATAAGTTAAACGGCATCAATTTGACAGAGTTTCTTAATGATGTAGTGCTAAATGATTCAGAAGAAGAACAAGTTATAACTGGTCACAAAACCTTTACCAATGTAATAGTGGCAGATGTGGTTACTGTAACGGAAAATGCTGACATTCCTGCGATAAACAAAATCAACGTAGCCGAACTTTATAACAGAATTATCAGATTTGATCAAGTCAATAACATTACGATCTTGGGAGAGAAAACTTTCTTTGGTGGACTTCAGAGCGACAGATTTTTTGTAAGAATTTTTAATAGTAATTTTTAATTTATTCATAAGTTATATATTATGATATATATATATATATATATATATATATATATATATATATATATATGTATACATGTATATATATGTATATATGTATATATATATATATATATATATATATATATATATATATATATATATATATATATATGTATATATATATATATATATATATATATATATATATATATATATATATATATATATATATATATATATATATATATATATATATATATATATATATATATATATATATATATGTATATATATATATATATATATATATATATATATATATATATATATATATATATATATATATATATATATATATATATATATATATATATATATATATATATATATATATATATATATATATATATATATATATATATATATATACCGTGAAACAGGTTTCTTGGGTATTTTCGTCCTAATTTATTATATATAAAACGAAGATTTAGTTTGTATGTAGCATTTTATTTATTTTCAAACGTTTTAGGCAAGTGTTTGCCTAAACGTTTGAAACCGTTTACTACAACACCTTAAAATAACTATAAATCTAGCCTTCTTTGACTTTATATGATCACTCTTTCAAATTAAAATCGACAAACCTTTTAATTTTAACTTTCCATAATCTTGTTTGTATCATGAATAAATAAACTTATATTAACTGCGCTAATTTCAAAAACCATAAATTGTCAAAAATGCAAAACAATAAAGTTTACGTTTTTTTATCAAATGGGAAAAAAACAACAGAACATTTACTGATAATATTAAACATCTGATATAAATATCTAATCCAAATCAGTCGAATTTTAACTTTTGAATGTTTAAATGTATGTGACGTTTCAAAACTAAATGTCGTAAACTGTACCAGAAAGTTTGTCTATGAATGTTTTGTTTTGATGATATTTTATTATGATGCCGGAGATTACCTTCTTAGGTGAGTTAAAAAACTAAATTAAATTTGTAATTTGCATTGGATCATATAATTATATAAATTTTTTTAAAATCTTCACGTCCTTTGTAAAATAAAAATGATTGTTTTAGAAACACTGATGAAGGCAAAAACTTGCCGAAACGTTTGAAAATAAATAAAATGCTACATACAAACTAAATCTTCGTTTTATATAAAAAAAATTGGAACCAAAATACCCAAGAAGACTGTTTCACTAAATATACATTAAGGGTTTTTCGAATTGTATGTATATATATATATATATATATATATATATATATATATATATATATATATATATATATATATATATATATATATATATATATATATATATATATATATATATATATATATATATATATATATATATATATATATATATATATATATATATATATATATATATATATATATATATATATATATATATATATATATATATATATATATATATATATATATATATATATATATATATATATATATATATATATATATATATATATATATATATATATGTATATATATATTAGTGAAGTAACGAATATTCGCATTCGCGAATATTCGCACATTTCTTTCGCATTCGCATTCGCGAAATTCATGCGAATGTTTTGCGAATATGAACGTCACAAAATCAGAAAAAATTACCTGCTAATAATAAAATCAATCGAAAAAAATGTCAAATTTTCATTATTTTTATTAGTGAAAACTCATTACCGCTTACATGAAACTACATTAATTTTTTATGAAACTAAAAATAAAAAATCCTCATAAACAAACAAAAACAAACTTAAATATCTATTAAGTACCTATATAAAAAAGGAAAAATATAATATATGTATGTATTATATATATACGTTAAACAACAAATTAATATTCAAACTTCAAGAGAGGAATATTGAATTTCAAAAATAATAGTTTGGAAGCCTTTTCCCCTTCAAGTCTATTGCGATGTGGGGTATAGAGAAGCCCAGCACCACTAAACATTCGCTCGCTCGGAACACTCGTTGGTGGTGTGAGTAAATATTGTTTCACTATAGGAAAAAGAAGTCCGTACTTTTGTTTGTTCACCTTCCACCATGTTAGAGGGTCGACGTCTTTTGCTACGCGTTTCTCTGCTAAATAATCCGTAATAGTTTTTCGGATTAAAAGATGAGAGGGATTTTGGTAATTTATTAGAGGAATGTCATCTTCACTGTCACTGTCACTCGTGTCCATTAGTAAGTCCATCGTATGCTTTAAAGATACACGTTTATTATTCACCGACTCTTCAGTCTGATTCAATCTGGCACGCTTCACATTCGAGCAATGTGAACTTGAAGATTCGCCTGTTGGACTGTCCTCTAGCAAATCCAAAATATGCTGTATGACACGGTCTTTACTCAACGCATTTTTAAAAAACTTCACTTTATATCTTGGATCAATAAAAGTTGCTGTAAGAAACAAAATGTCATCTTCCGTTACCGAAAATTTTCTAATAAGCTCCTGTTTCAAAACTTCGATCGTATTACCAATATGTCCATCGGATGAATCAAAATCATTGAGAATTCTTTCTAAAGTCGCGATCAAGGGAATTACTGATGATACAGAGACATCGACCGCACTTAATTCTTTGGTTATTTCTTCAAATGGTCTTAGTAAACTTATAAGTTTCTCAATAAGTATCCATTCTTCGGACGTCAGTTGGGGAATTTTATTATTTGTGGATGCATAAAGACATAGGGGCTCCTTGACTTGCAAAATACGTTCTAGCATATAAAAGGTGCTGTTCCATCTAGTAGCAGACTCTTGTATAATCTTGAGAGGTGCTTGATTGAGCCTTTTCTGTAATGTTTTAAGCTCGTCTTGAGCACTATTCGAATGATGAAAATGTGTGGCCATTTTTTTACACTTTGTCATGGCAGTCGCGACACTTTCTTCAGTTTTCAATCCTTCTTTTACCACGTTTTGAATTTTGTGTGAAGCACAGTCGATGTGATGAACATTTAATAAAGTGACACCTTTTTTCATATTGGCGCCTGCATCCCTAACTATACACTTCACTTTTTCTTTTGGTATTTCCCACGATGATAAAATGCCTTCAAGTTTTTTAGCAATATTCTCCCCAGTATGACGGCTGTCATTGAACACATCTGCCTTCAACACAATCATCTTCCTTTCGAAGTTTTCTGTAATTCCATGTCAAGTTAAACTTATTAATGATATCCCAGAACAGGAATCGGACCAGATATCACTTGTAAATGACATTTTTTCGAAGGAATTTAACAAATCAATGATTTTCTGACTCACTTTGCCGTATAATTCGTCGCAGATAAGTGACGTAAAATACTGACGAGACTTTAAATTATAGGATGGACATAAATGCTTCACAAGTCTTATGAATCCAACGCATTCCACAAAACTGAATGGCAAGTCTTCTAACGCAATCATTTCACTTATTAATAATTTAATGAGACCGAGACTTGGAGTCTTTTTCTATGTTTGTTTTTAAAACTAGGTCTCTTTGAGCAATATGGACAATTTCTTCGATTTCACTTATTGTTTTATCTACTGCCAGGGACTTCTCAGATTTATTATCCCACTTTTTTGTTTTTTCAACACATTCTTGAAGCGACATTTGTTTAAGATCAGATTTATTCAATTGGCGTGATGATGAGGCAATTGCAAGTTTATTAGTTGCATCTTGTCTTTCTTTTTCGGAATTTTCTAGCTCAGAAAACTCTGTTTTATGCATTGCTTTTAGATGATTTCTCATAGCCGTTGTTGTTCTACCTTTTCGGGAATAGTCCTTGAGACAAAGCTTACACTTAGCTCGTTCACCATCAAGAAGCGTAAAATAAGTCCATATCTTGCTCATGTTGACAAATCACTTTCTATTCTAAGCATAAAGAACAATAACACACGTGTTTCCCTCTACGTTATGCTAACCTTTCTGAAATACAAAATACTATTTTATATTTTCTTTCCCCTTAAAAATAAAAATAACTATTTACCACATAACATTATTTATTATCGATCGATTTCGGGGAATTTTTCGCTCAGCCGAAATAAAATAAACAATGCAAGTCCTATATAATATGAAGAGACAAAGGCATGCCGACACAAAAAATTACGACGTGAAGCCGCTTGTCGTCAAAGGCTCTTTTATAATACTAGTAGATAATATTATTTTTAAATTTTTTATTTAAAAGTCGAGGCGAAAATTACTACGGTTAGCATTATTATTTCGTATAAAATTCCATATATTTTTAAAGTGGACAAATTTGAGCGTTACCTACATACATATTACATACCGCCCGATTTGGAAACTAAATTTAATATTCGCATTCGCATTCGCGAATGTTAGCGGCAGATATTCGCAATCACATTCGCATTCGCGAATACTAAAAAAATGACATTCGTTACATCACTAATATATATATAATATATATATATATATATATATATATATATATATATATATATATATATATATATATATATATATATATATATATATATATATATATATATATATATATATATATATATATATATATATATATATATATATATATATATATATATATATATATATATATATATATATATATATATATATATATATATATATATATATATATATATATATATATATATATATATATATATATATATATATATATATATATATATATATATATATATATATATATATATATATATATATATATATATATATATATATATATATATATATATATATATATATATATATATATATATATATATATATATATATATATATACATATATATATATATATATATATATATATATATATATATATATATATATATATATATATATATATATATATATATATATATATATATATATATATATATATATATATATATATATATATATATATATATATATATATATATATATATATATATATATATATATATATATATATATATATATATATATATATATATATATATATATATATATATATATATATATATATTTTATATATATATATATATATATATATATATATATATATATTATATATATATATATATATATATATTTATATACACACACATATATATATATATATATATATATATATATATATATATATATATATATATAATTTTATAATAATATATATATTTTTTTATAGGGGGCATAAGATCAGATGATATTGTAAGTTTGGATAACTTGCGACCTATTCCTAGTGCCTCATTTGATAGTATAGAGGTCCTCAATGACCTTAATGTGAATTTTATAAATAGTTTTGATGTGAACTATATCTTGAACAACAGATTATTAACCGACACAAAGGAAAAACAAATTACCAACGCTGTTTATTTTTTCAAAGATTTGGAAATACTAGGTAATGTTTTGAAATGAAGAGTTTTTCCTTATTACTTTTTATTCCAACTTTTAATCTGCAGAGAGTTTAAAACTTTAAAATTATCTCATTTTTCTTAACTACCCATTATACAAAGTGCCTCAATAATACACTAAGGAACAGGTGAAATGATTCAAGCAGAATTTCATTCATGTTTGAATTTTTGAGTATTTTGAAAGCCACGATATTTGCCTATAGGGGAAGGTCCCGTACCTTGAGCCACTATAGTGAATCTAACTATTTTGCACGAAAAGACTTGGCAACGTTGCTGAGGACGGTTAACATCATTATATATATATATATATATATATATATATATATATATATATATATATATATATATATATATATATATATATATATATATATATATATATATATATATATATATATATATATATATATATAATCTATAACATCATTATATATTACTCTGTAAATGTAAGTATTTTACCCATTATAACAATTTTTGAGTAATTTTAGAGCAACAAAATAACGATTGATTGTATGTATTGCTACGTATATTAGACCAATTCATATTTTCGTAGCATTTGATTGCGGATTTTGAAAAATGTGAATGTTTTTACTCTTTAGTGGCCTGCCTTGTACCTCGGGCCATGGGGATATGTACCTTAGGCCGGCCCAAGGTACAATACAATCATAATACGATACCGTAGTATAATGTATTATAAAAATAGACGGTTTGTCCGTATATTTCACTTTGCAGTCAAAAGTACCGAACGCAGACCACTGTTTTTCTGAGGTAGTAGACTCAAGTCTCCCATCGTACACTATAGTGTTTGCATGTCGATAGCGGTGGTGATGTAGGAGATATGGTGGTTGAAAGTGGCCGAAATAGCGTATTTTCATTTTTCGACCAAGAGATTGTTTGAGAATATTTTAGGATATTCTAAAAAAAAACCTGTAAAGAATTTGGTATGAAAAGGGCCACGCTTCAAAGATTTTTAAACGATGGTGTTGCGGATTATCGATCCTTCGAAAATTGTGCAGTAAAAAAGGTTTTCAGATGAAGAAGAGGAAAGTCTGGTTGAGTATTTACTGATTTCTTCAAAAATGCATTATGGTCTATACAGAAATCAGTTGAGGATGCTGGCCTATCGGTTTGCATAAACAAATAAAAAAAAATTACCTGAGTCTTGGGTAGTTAAAGAACGGACTGGAAAAGAGTGGTTCAGAGGATTTATGTGTCGCCATCGAGAATTAAGCTTAAGAAAGGCTGAGGCAACAAGTTTGTCAAGGGCCATGAGTTTCAATAAACATAATGTGGCTGTATTTTTTACCAATCTTAAAGAAGTTTTAGCTAAGAATCAATTTTCTGCTGCAGATATCTATAATAAGGATAAAACTTCAAATTGCACTAAACAAAATATATCAAAAGTGGTTGCGCCAACGGGTCAAAAGCAAGTAGGAAGTCCTACATCTGGAGAGAGAGGCAGGCCTGCGTTAATGCTTTGTGGAATAGTGTTCCGCCAATGTACATTTTTCCGAGAATAAATTTTAAAACCTTTATGCCTCATGGAGCACCGCCGGGTTTAATTGGATCTGCCCATATAACTGTTTGGCCTAATACCGAAAAATTTGTGCAATGGTACATTGAGACTGATAGGGCACCTCTTGACCACAAATAATAATATTTGATAACCAAGAGAGCCATTTCAGTTATGAGGCTATAACATTGGCCAAAAATAATGGTTTTATTCTGCTTACGCTGCCACCGCATACAAGCCATAGGTTTCAGCCTGTAGACTGCACAGTATTTGGACCATACAAAAGGTACTACAAGACGGCTTGTGATGAATGGCTTTTAACTGATCCCGCAGAACCCATTACAATATATAACGTTGAAGAATTATCAGGTAAAGCCTATCGGTCAGCTCTTACCCCCTAAAAATATTCAGTCAGGATTCAGGGTTACGGGAATCTGGCCTCTTGATGAGAATGTGTTTGAAGGTGACGACTTCCTTTGCTTAGAAGTAACTAACCGAGAAGCACCTAATACTTCTACAAGCAACTTCTACACAAATGAAAATATTCTGGATGAACCGAAAATTGACGAAAGTATTCTGGAAAAATCGAAAATTGACCAATCGCGGCAACCTACCACAAGTAACTGCTGGAATAAAAAGCCCTCAGGAAATACGTCCTACCCAAAAGCAAAACTACGAAAGGCAGTTGGCGGAAACCGCAAAAAAGGAAAAAGTAGGATCTTAACTGATACACACGAAAAAAAAGAAGCCGAAGAATTACAGAGAGAAAAATAAAGAAAAGAACAAATAAAAAGAATAAGGGAATGAACTGTTAGAAACATATTATTAACGAAGAAAAAAATATAGGAAAGATAGCTCATCTGAAGAAGAACTAAACACATCTGTTTCTGATGGTAGTTCGGAAATATTTGACGAAGTTTTTCATCGGCCAGAAGATACATTTAATACCAACGACCCTCTTAAGGTGGTGATTTGGTTTTGACTAAAATTATTGGAAAAAAAACACATTTATGTCACTGAAGTTAAGAACATTGAAGATGAAATACAACTTATATTCGTAAAGAGGTTTAGGTCGACTAATAAATTTGTTAAAGAAAATGACAAAATATTTTTCATAGAGAGAAACAGACAGACGTTAAGTTTTGATGTTGATTTCTCATCTTACCATATTGAATAATGTTTATCAAGTTTTTAAGATTCTTGTTCAGTTATGTTTCGTATTCTTGCATTAGTTTAAGTAGAGTTTAGGTTTTATTATTGGCATTAAATGATGCTGAAACAATTACTATGTATTTTTTATACTTCTGGCCCAAGGTACAAGATTATATTGTACCTTGGACCATTTTACAAAAAAAATAAAATTAAATATTTTACAACAAAAAAGCACTTCTACGTGTTTAATATAAAAAAATTGCTTTATCCTTCTTACAGACATGTTACATACTTTTATATTTTTTTATCTGTAAGGAAAACCAAATTAAGCAATTAAAGAGCCCAAGCGGCCCAATGTAAGGGACCTTTCCCTACAGGGAGTATTCGATTTTTTTTATTTCTCTACAGCCTCTGAAATATACCAGACTAGACATATAGTGGTGATTTTTTTGTAAATTTTAATCTGCCATATTGTTTTTCCCAAGGACACAGGATCGACCAAATATTGACAATAAAAAAAGTAGTCTTTCCTCGACATTTCGTTTTTTAGTTTAATTTAAATATCATAAATAATTTCAAAGATGAAGAGCTTTATTTAAGTCATTATATTTACTTATAAAGTATGTAGTACCTGTTTGTAATAATAAGCGATAATGTCAAAAAAAATTTACGTTAAGAAAAATGTGATAGCAAATTTTAAACTGGTTTTTCTTTTTGGTAATAAAAACTACCGTGTATATATATATATATATATATATATATATATATATATATATATATATATATATATATATATACAGTGGTTATTCCGTGACAAATATTTGTATATATTAGTTATTATATGACAAATAAAACATATTTCTAAGCGCCTGCAATAACTTATTACGAAGACAAATCACTGTAAATTTACCAATCACATTTTTCTTGATGTACGAGGTCTTTCCTCAAAATTCGCCACCGTTAATATTGGTTTAATATTAGAGATAGAGAAAAAAAATGTTAAATCTAATAGTTGTAGGGTTTATTACGAAATTTATAAAAAAAGTATTATTTATGTGTATAAGATGCAACATACATTTTTTAAGTGGAACACCCTGTATATTTATATGTTCATTAAATAGGCTTGACATGGTGTTGGTATAACTATAACATTGATAACATATTTAACAATATTCCATCACTTTCATACGTATATCACAGACATCTCTAACCATTACGGCAAGTTTTAAATATTAAAGCAACTCGCAGCACTCCTTTAAAATACGAAAAAGATGATTTTTTATTAATAACCATATTCAAAGATTTAGGTCTACCTTGCAGAATGAATCCTGGCATGACGTCGTTCAGTTCCAAGGAGTAAATGAAAAATATGATAGCTTTGCTAATATTTCATTCTACCATTTCGGTACTGCTTTTTCTGTGTTTGTAAGTAGGATAAATAATAAGGATAGTTGATTTAACAAAGAAATAAAAACATATTCTAGATATATTAAAGATCTTCATGTTAGCTATAAAATTATTATTAGTGCTGAAAATTATTTGACCTATACAAAGGAAAAATATAAATATGATAAATACGTCTCTAATTAAAAAAAAAGTATAAATGATAATAAAAGTCATTATTTAGAAACAAATCCAAGGAGATGTGAACTATGTTTAACTCCGAAAACAGAAGCAATCAGGATATTGTTCTTCAGAATGATGAGTTATTTGAAGATCCATTTGAAATCTCAAACATGTCAGTTAAACTTAAATCTTTAAAGCAGTACTCCACCCGCACTAAAATGGGGTACCAATAAAGCCCCTACAATCGTGTTGGTGCAATTCAGATCATAATGGATCTTCTCAATAAATACTCTTCGGGTTTGGATGAAATACCAGTTTTTATTTTAAGAAACATTGCTCAATATGTGATTAATCCTTTTTTTCACATAATCAATGAGTGTCTGGAAACAGGACACATTCTAAAAGAACTAAAAAAAGCAAATTTAGTCCCTATTTACAAAAAAGGAAATCAACAAAGCAGGAATAATTAGTACACGGAAATAGCACTTTTTAGAAGAAATAATTTATAAAATTTTCATATTACATAAATAATGTTCCTAATATGGGTAGGAAGAAATCCCCAAAAACTTCTTATGTGGTCGATGTCTGCAACATCTCTTATTTCTCCAAAAACCACCCAACCCCTGTTCGTATATTGTTTCGCTTTTTCCTAATTTTCTGATAAGCGGTTGCTCAAACCTAAAAAATGTATAGAACCGAGAAAGTTCATGAGTAAATTTTACACTTTTTTAGCTAATCGTCTCTGAATCTTTTAAAATTTTGCCGCAACAGGAATTTTAGAGCATTATAACTGTGCATTTCTAAATTGAACTCGTTTCCACACCGCCCATGAGGTAGAGCTCTGGCGTGTTTTTTTAAGTGGTATTCCCAGTAGGCCTAATCTACTAACATCTCTTTTTTATTCGTTGGTTGGGTCCTCTTTATTTAATATCTCGCCAGGTGATGCATTCAGGCAACCCCGTCCATGGCAGTTGGAGCACATGGTTGAACAATGTAATCCAACTCAGACATCCACATCGCTTACCGCAACCCTTTTATAGCTGCCCAATATAATTTTCAAATCAGAAATCGGAACTCGCGCCTCGGTAGTAAACACTGGAGATAAAATATTCCCCATTTTTTCCAACCCCATTGCGTTGGCTGTAATCTTTTCCTCGCCAAGATTGAATTTGGTAAAATATCCGATAAGAATGGTGTTTTAATCCTGCAGATGTTGGTGGCAATCTAGACAAAATTACGGCATTAATGCATTGACCATTGACCATCTGTAGCTATATAAAGTTTCCTTTCGTTCAGCTTTATATAATGCCAGTGTGAATTTCTCACCAGCACTTTGAATTTACCCTTCCGTAGATTGAGAATTGTTGAAAATATGTACATCTTCCTTGTTCTCTTTCTTTCTCTTGTTCAATATGTTTACGATTTGAAATTTTTCTTTTCCGAAAAAAGCAGAGGTAGTATCACAACCACTAAACGCATGTGCAAAAAGAACAATTTAATATTTTTAATAACATTGAATTATTGTATTTCAGAACATCTATAAATCCTTTTCTTTATATTTCCTTAGGCTGGTTTAAAAAACAGGATATCCTTAACTTGAGATGCAAGAGCAATAATAAGGAAGAAAAGATCGACATGCTGAATAACTACAACCACAGTGTCGTTTTGACTTTATAGATCGAATTTAACCTCTCGATATTGAAAAATTAAACCAGTGACGGTTCGTACCCTAAATCTCGGCCAATCAAGAGTGGTTTTAAGGTGTGGGGGTAATGAGGTAATTCTCCCCCCTCCGCCCAGACCGGTCAAACATCATATATAATTTACAGATTTTTACGTGAAAATTACGAATAAAAACTTGGCTACGAAACACTATAGCATAAGAGCGACCTATTGGATTGGGTCTCTTGCATATCCATAGATAGAGTATTGATGTAAATATAAACAATGTAATTAATAAATTTGCTGCAGGAAAAAAATTGGACGTTATTCTATAACTATTTATTAGAGGCTGTTTTTTTCACTTATGCCACAACAAATATGATAAAAAATATAGGTATTTATGTTGTTCTCATACCATTTATAATAAAATATATTAACAAACTTTTTTTTTAAATTAACTACAAGGTTTCCTAAAATTGCCCTTGAGGCCAATGTGGTGTTTATTGGTGCCGCATCCAAATATAATAAATAGTATGTCTTTTATTTTTTCCGTTTATTTCTTCAATGATAATTAGGTAGGTACCAACCTATATATAGCAGATAAATAAGAAGAAAATGTTAGTAGTTAGTCAGTCAATTTAATTTTTTGATATTTTAACGAATCTTGCCTCAAGAGGAAAATAAAATAGATGCCAAACAAGGTGAAAGCTACATACACAACCAAAAAAGCATATTCTCCAGCAAGAACCACGATGCGGCCGGCCGACCTCTAAAACAAATTGCAAATGATATTTTAAAATATTCACTTGCACTTATTTCGTCACCATATTTAAACATGTAGTAAAAATTGCCAATATAATATATTAACCATCATTAGTCATGACTTAAGTAAAGAACTAACTAAAATCAATGTAAAAATAAGTAGCATCATTTTATAATAATTATAATTAATACCTGGAGAATGGTAGTATTCAATTTGGAAAATTTACGACGAACGTTATAGCCTAGGTAATAGCATGGGATGTATGCGAACGTACTACGTACCACGTGAATTAGTACATGAAGTCTAGCATGTGACATGATGGCGATTCCATGATCTGGCCGAGCCACCGTCTATAATAAATATATTAGAATATCTGTCGACGGTAGCCCGCGGTCTGCTGTTAATGGCGTTATTTGTATGTTAGTCGAGCAATTATAATAGAGATACCTACCTATTTTGCTATGTGCCCAGGAAATAATAAACTACATTTTGATTCTGTGAGTTTTTAAGATTTTACTTTTTAAAAAGAGAATTTCCCTGTATATTTTCTGGTACGGCCTGGCCAACCCTGCCGCCCCTGACGAGCCGTCACTGAATTAAACGCTCTTTGTTAGCTATATTACTTAACAATGTCTTTTGTTATTCGTGTATTTTCATTGCATGCAAGTGTAGCCAAAGTTCGCTTCAGGAGTCGTTGTTGTCGTTCAAGACTGAGTAAATGTTGCGAAATGTACCCTGTTTTGGGCATACCACACGGTGAATCAAATTACTACCATCCACTATAAATTCGCAATGATCGCTTAAGCCAGCAGTTCGTTCTGGAACTTTGTTAAAAATTTCATACAAGGATGATTTCTTCGTTTTTCTCATTAAAACGTTTTTATCAAATAAAGAAGCAGGAACAGAGGCAAGTTCAAAACAAACATGATTTTAATTCAGTTGGGGAGTGGACAATACGGAGTATTTTCTGTAATAGTTGAGTCGTTTCGATTTGACGGAATTTGCAGTAGATGCGATTGATTTTATCACGTTCGGACGTTTGGTCTCCATATGTATCTCTCGATCTCTTTTGTTTTAAAACAGTCGACGTTGTCATCAGCAACAAATCCATTGAAAGTGATATTCCACTGGGATTCGGTAATTTATCTGCATATTATCGAACCGTTTTATTTCGTCAATTTCTATCGCCTAAAGCGTATGGCTGAGCATTACAAAGAATTTTACTGTGCTGCGACACTATACGTACGTAAGATCCCTGAACTTGACATATTTTAACAGCCTGCTAAAAACTACCCTTAACTTTAAAGGTATTTTGGGAGAATTCGAGAATAACGGTTTACGAAGAAATTGAGAAAAACCGGCAGCGGGGATGTTTTTTTGGAAAATAGGGGATGATGACACTAGACAATAGGGAACTCTCTACGGTTTTATTCCTATTCCAAACTCAATTAGTAAAATGTATACGTAATACGAAAATTTTATAAATTATTTCTCCTATACCTTGTTTATATGTTTAATTTGCGTGTACTATATCACCAAATCTCACTTTTGAAATACCTATAATACTTAAAAAAATCTATAGGGTGTTACTTTTTCAGAGGTCACCACTCATTAAAAAATTTTAAAGTTATAATGCATTAATATTACAATTTTACCATTTTTCCCCCTTTCAATATCTAACGACCATGCATAAATATACATTTTACTAAATAAATTCTAAACGGTGAAAAATATCGAAATAATCTAAGAAACCAAAAAGTTACAGAAGACAATGGGGAATTTGATTTCATTGTAAAAATGGCCAGTGACGTCGCAGTAGAAATTGTGGGGGGTGAGGGCAGTAAAAGAGGTTGCGACCTGGGAAAAAGTACCACCCTGTAGATTTTTCTACAATACGTTACAGCCACTTCGTAGATATTAATCACAGTACATTGTGTCAACAGTCTTTATCTCAAAATGGAAGTCATTGTGGACACGTTTATATAAAATTTTAGTTCTAGTAAGTATATCCTGCATTTTTAACCATCAATAATAAACACCCTAGTACATATGTTTCCAGACAAGAACTAAATTCTGCTCGAGTAGTTTGACGTGTCTATCAGTTTGTTTGATGCGACCTATAGTTATCATATTATAGTAATTTGTATGAATATCATACAAGTTACTAACATATTAGCAACAAATGGTTTTGTAGGTAACTGGAAATTTGAGGTATATTGGGTGTACCATTTAATTTTTCTGTTTATCAGTATAAGATAATTATATAACCTTATTAAAACTTTTTGTGTATTTTTTATAGTAAGGGCAACATCGTTTTTGTTAATTCCGTGGCTCCTCATTTTCTGCTACAGCCTAAATTTTATTCTAGATAACCTGAGAACAACAGCTATTAACAATATCGAAGTGAGCAATATTGTATTTGATATTGGAAAGCAAAAAATTACAGGTCCAAAACGATTTTTACAAAATATTACAATTTTTGGTAATGCCACTATTGGATATCTAAATGGTGTAAATATTACGGAGGCCTACAACAATGCAGTGTTTCACGGAAACGAAGAAGTTATTAATGGATCAATAGTATGTAATATATAAAAAAATTTCCTAAATTACCTATACTATTTTTAATGTTGCATTTGATATTTCTAAAAATGAAGAGCAGTTTAACCATATTTAACTGATAAATGTGAACAGTTTTAATAGTTGTTTTTCTACTTAAGAGGATATCGAAGTAACTCTAAAACGCGTCGACTTTTCAACCTCATATTTACCGTCGAAGAAAAAAATTTTTCGAGTAAAAGTAGATTGTTTTTTGGTTAGCATTATCGGAAAGTCAATATTTTTACTTCCCTCGAAAGAGGAAAGTATTGTAATCGCCAAAAAACACCCTTACAAAATGTTTTTAAAAAATCGGTAAATGTCTTTTACACGGAACTAATTTAAAATAAATTTAATAAGTAGTTTTTACACTGATTTTTTTAAGACCGCCATTTTGTTTTGTCATGTTGAATTCGTACCAGTTTATCCCTATTATCTGTTTAATTTTTGTCAATTAAATAATTTTTTTACGTTGATTTTTTAAAAAAAATTATTTGGCCGCCATATTACCGTTTTGAATTCATACCACAATTTGACAATTTTGTCTCTATATCACACTTAATGCTTGCACAAAATTTGAATCTAATAGGGAGTTTTGTCAGGCTGATTTTCTAAATATTTTATTAGGCCGCTATATTGTTTTGCCTTCGATTCGTAACTTGTCACCAGTTGATTTGTATGTAACACTTGATTTTTGTGCAAAACTTGAAGAACATTGGATAATTAGTTTTATATTAATATTTTTTTTAACATTTCCCTAGGCCGCCATTTTGTTCTGCCATGTTATGTTATGTATTAAATGTTACCAGGTCATTGACATATGACCCTTAATTTTTGAACAAAATTTAAAGTCAATCGTAAGTATTTTTGACGAATTGACAGACACACAGACGGACCCACACAAAACTATGATAGGGGATGTAATATAGCGACACAGAATAAGGAGCAAATTAATACACATTAAGTTGCTTTACATTAACAAACATTTAATTGACAATTCCTCACTAAAAAGGGGTAGCACAAAATATAATAAATAAACAAACAGAAATTATTTTACTGCTGGTTTAGAAAGTGTTTCTTAAAAGCATTTTTAAAAATCGTTAGACAGGCAGACCGACAAAACATGTTTTTTGGCATCTAGGGACGCTAATACGTGAAGATATGTAAAGCCAGGGAGGGAGTTTTTTTTACCCGTTCATCTCTATATCACACTTAATTCTTGCACACAATTTAAAACCATTCTAATAGATTTCCGGCTGATTTTTTAAAAATTTTATTATGCCGCCATTCTATTTCGCCATCTTAGATTGGTGTCAAAATTTTACCAGGTGATTCACACTTAAGACATGATTTTTGTACAAAATTTGAGGTTAATTGGTAATTAGTTTTTTAGTAATAGTTTTTTTAATATCTCACTAGACCGCCATTTTGTTCCGACATATTGGATTTCTAACAAAATGTTTCCACGTCAGACCAACAGACAGACAGACCGACAAATTTGAGAAAACATGTTTTTCGGCATCTAGTGGCCCTGAAACGTGAAGATCTGTAAAAATCTCAGAGGATGGTTTCTTCATTTTTTCACGATTACAATACCCTTTTACGAAGGAAGTAAGAAATCATTATTAAGAAACTACTTACAAATGGACCTCATATTTTGCACAAAAATCAAGTGTGATATACTGGTGAGTTCTGGTATGAAGCCATTATGGCGAAACAAAATGGCCGTCTAATCAAATGTTTAAACATTCAGTACCAAAAAAAAAACCTATCCAACTGACTTCGAGCTTTTGCACAAAAATCAAATCATCAGGGATCAATCAAAGGGATAAACTGGCTAAATTCTAGTGCTAATTCTATATAGTAAAATAAAATGGTGGCCTAATAAAATGTTTAAATATTCGGTAAAATTTAATTTCCTAGAATGAAATCTTTTTATGGAAAAATTAATAAATAACCTAATTTATTACTTATAGACCATGTAAATAAAATTATAAAAAAATAAATGTTAATAATAACAATATAAAAATAAATTAAAAGGAAATGAAGAAAAGGTACCCACAGCTTCCCATATATATCCATATAGTTGCTTGGTAATAACCTAAAAAAAATAAATAAACTACAGTTTATTGGATTTGTGTAGAATTATTACGAAATAATCATATGCACTATAATAAACTGTGGTATCTCTACCTTGGAATTCTGTACAAGGAAAGTTCTAGGTAAAGACGAATTTGCCGATTTTTTTATTTATTTTTGTTTCAAAGAATTTATTATTTTGTTTATTGAAAAGACTTTCTCATATTTAGTTATAAAATTTAATTTTTTTTCCAAAAAACTCAGTGGCTTTTTACTGAACGAAAACCTGTTTTTCAAGGTCAACTGTCATATGTCGACATATATATGGTTTGTTCGACGACGAATGCATATTTTTTGTTCGCATAATTTCTCTAGCCCACGACTTGTTCGTCACACTTTATATTCAACCGCACAAAATATACCTTTCCCTAATTCTGCTTCTGACTGGACTGATCTGAATTTTCTTTTGTAGACTATTCTGAACCCAGTTAAGTTAGAAGGAAATATCACAACCCAGACAATCAATGGGTACCCAATTGAAAAATTAAAGGAAGTAATGAATAAGACGTTCAACAGAGAAGAAGAGCTGACTCTCCTAAATATAAAAGATCAAGTTAAGAGTATTATTGAAAATACGTTACCAGTAGTTAAAAGTAAGTTTTAGTTTTATGTGGCTAGTGGTTGTTCAGAAAATATGCGCAGAGGCGACTTCAAGAACAGATTTAAGAGACATTGAAAATTTGCTTAATAGATTTTCAACTTTGCCAACACAATATGAATTCATTATCATAAGAATATAAAACGTTTAACATATTAAAATGCGCTTAACAATTTAATAAACTATTTATTAAACTAATAAAAATGTATAAAAAAAAAAACAACTTAAAAAATTCCCCATAAAGTGGAAAATAGGATTTTATTTCATCTGGAAAATTTTACTCTGTAAAAAAATAAAATTTTCCAGGTTAAATAAAATGTTATTTTGTACTTTAGGGGCTAAATTATATCCTTTAGTCCGGCCTAGTAGGGACTAAAAAAATTTACAATATTTAATAATCGATTTGTTTCGTCGACAGTATATTCAATAACGCTACTTGTAGAAGTACATGCGACAGTTCTAGATACTTCGTTAGAACCTTGCCTGGAAGGTGTTCATGAAGCTCCAATTTGGAATGTATTCACATCACCATGTCCAAAATTTTTTTCGGCTATAGTTTTTCCATGCCTTTCTAAAACATCCACAGCGTCAGCTAATAAAGAGGCAGATGTTTGTCGAAAACAATGTCCAGTATATAATGGCGGATTTGGATGGAGATTTAAGAATGCTGCTACTTTCTGGAGTAGTTTTCCAAAGGTATTTTTACCAAATGGCTGCGTAGTACATTGACTGTTTTGGTAACGAGCGAAAAATCGCAAATGAGGAGTCTCAGCCTTTCTTAAAGCCATATACTTGCGACATATTTTAGTAAAGTTGACAGTATTGCTATCTGAATTTGTAACAACCAAAATGGCAATCAATTTTATTTTTGGCATTTTTAATATTAATCATAACTGAGTTAATCATAACTGAGTAATCCAAATTAGTTACATCTTTCACAGTCAACTAACTCCTTACTTCTACAGGTACCTGCTACACCAAAAATAAGGACTACCTTCATCATTAAAAACTGGTTGTCTGGGGCAACCATTAAAAATTCATGAACCTGGTCACCAATCAAGACCTTGGCTTTTTTTGACTTATACTTTCGTTTCTTCTTTTCTGCACGGCAATTCGCTTGTGAAATTTGCTAATGTCGATATTATTTTTAACGTTGAGCAAAGTCTTCAGCATAGAATAATGTGCCCAAAGCGTCGAAGTCCTAGATTTATTCGTGAAAAACACAAGTAGCGCATCTTCGTTGAAATGTTCCACGTTTTGCTCACAGCACCATGTTACAAATGTCTGATATTGCGCTTCATATATTTCCCTTGATTTGGGCGGCAAAATATCTTCTAGCACCTCTTCAGCTGCTTTTTTGAAATCAAAAGTTTCCATTTCGATTTATAATCACCAAATTAATGTCACTGACAACTTGTTTATTTTTGTTGTAACTATGTGACTTCATTACTTCAAAGCACACTACGAGGTGTTTCAAATTTGCACCTATACATTACATTATTTAGTAATATTGTTCCCGAAAGTGCAAAAAATAATGTATCGCGGGGCTTAATCCCTTGAACGGTTGTTGCAACAAACTCCATTCGCGGGAATAAATGAGTCACTTTAGTTCCTAGTTAAATAATGTACTATTATTCACTTTTTAGTACATTTTTTTGAAGTCGGCTTTATTTTTTTATAAAATTTTTAGGAGTTTGATTGTAAAAAGTCATTTATACGAGTTTTATCGTAAAATTCAAGTTTAACAAATAACCACTAGATCTACTGCATATTATGTAACATCATTGTTTAATAACATGACTTATCATATTCTTTTACAATATAGAAAGGTAACATAAATACTTTTTCTTCCTGACAGAATGGTGAATGTTATTTAATGTACATCGAGAAAACAGTTGAAAATGGCACCATTCAGTCATTTTTAACATTTTTTCACATGCGTGCTATGGGACCACTCCGGTAACATCCTGAGTATTCCCTGAAAGTTTCATCCAAATTGATCAAACCATCGCAAAGTAATCGATTAATTAATGTATGTACATTAAAAAAAACAGAATCGAATTGATAATCTCCTTCTTTTTAGAAGTCGATTTTTTTAATGTCAACTTTTGCAGTTTTTAATTTATGAGTTTAAAGTTTCGGCCTCTGCCTGTGCTAATTTTTGACACTTTTTTTTTTTATTTAAGCGCAGCATCATTGGCTTTAAATCACTACTTGAGATTTTTACTTTTTCTCGTAAAAGGGATCGTAATCGTGAAAAAATCACTTTTCGAGATTTTTTCAGATCTTCGCGTTCCAGGGTCCCTAGATGACGAAAAAAATGTTCTCTCAATTCCGTCGGTCTGTCTGTCTGTCTGTATGTATGTCTGTTTGTCTGTCTGTTCGCGGCGTAGCTAAAAAACTGCTTATCCGATTGACTTCAAATTGTGGTCAAAAATTGAGGGTCATATGCAGATGACCTGGTAACATTTTGGTAAAAATCCAATGTGGCGAAACAAAATGGCCGCTTAGTGAAATGTTAAAAAAATTATTATTAAAAAAACTACTTATCCATTTTGTCTCAAATTTTGCAAAAACATCAAGTATTATGTTGGAATCAACTGGTAATATTTTGGTACAAACTCAAGATGGCGGAACAAAATGGCGGCTCAATCAAATATAAATAAAAATTCAAATATAATTAAAAATACAGCCTGAAAAAACTGCATACTGGTTTGGTTTCAAATTATGTGCCATAACTAATTGTGGTATAGGAATCAACTGGTAAAAATAGTGGTACTAATTCAAGATGGCCGAACAAAATGGCGGCCAAATAAAATTTTTGTAATAGTGAAAAAGTCACCTTCTCACTTTTACACATTTTTACGTTTTAGCGTCGCTAGATGCTAAAAAATATGTTTTATCGACTTCGTCGGTCCGTCTGTCGGTCTTGCTGTCTGTCTATCTGTCAATTCGCGGTATAGCTTAAAGACTACTTACCCGATTGACTTCAAGTTTTGGTCAAAAATTAAGGGTCATATGGGGATGGCCTGGTAAGATTTTGGTAAAAATCCAATATGGCGAAACAAAATGGCGGCTTAGTGAAATGTGAAAACATTATTATTACAAAACTACTCATCCAATTTATTTCAAATTTTGCTAAAACATCAAGTATTATGTTGGAATCAACTGGTAACATTTTGGTACGAAAGATGGCGGAACAAAATGGCGGCGTAATAAAATTATTAAAAATTCAGCCCGAAAAAACTGTTTAATGGGTTGATTTCAAATTGTGTGCCTTAACTAATTGTGGTGTAGAGGTCAACTAGTAAAATAGTGGTAATAATTCAAGATGGCCGAACAAAATGGCGGCCACATAATTCGTTTGTAATCGTGAAAAAGTCACCCTCTAACCTAACACATGTTTACGTTTTAGCGTCGCTAGATGCCAAAAAACATGTTTTATCAACTCCATCGGTTCGTCTGTCGGTCTTTCTGTCTGTCTGTAGGCCTGTCAGTTCGCGGCATATCTTAAAGACTACTTACCCGTTTGACTTCAAATTTCGGTAAAAATAAGGATCATATGGGGATGGCCTGATAAGATTTTGGTTAAATTCGAAACAAAATGGCGACATAGTGAAATGGTAAAAAAATTATTATTACAAAACTACTCATCGAATTTATCTCAAATTTTGCGAAAACATCACGTATTATGTTGGAATCAGCTGGTAACATTTTGGTACGAACCTAAGATGGCGGCTTAATAAAATATTTAAAAATTCAGTCTCAAAAACTACTTAATGGATTAGGGGATTGATTTCAAGTTTGAAATCAGTTGTATGCCCTAGCTAATGTAGGTATAGAGGCCAACTAGTAAAATGGTGGTACTAATTCAAGATGGCGGAACAAAATGGCGTCCAAATAAAATGTTTGTAGTTGTGAAAAAAATCACCTTCACAGGTTTTACATATCTTTACGTTTTAACGTCCCTAGAAGCCAAAGAATATGTTTCATCAATTCTGACAGCCCGTCTGTCTGTTAGTTCGCGACTTAGCTTAAATACTACTTTCCCGATTAACTTCAAATTTTGACCAAAAATTGAGGGTCATATGGGGACGACCTGGTAATATTTTGGTAAAAATCCAATATGGCTATACAGTGTTAAAAAAATTGTTAGAGTGGTGTATTATTTGGGGTTAAGATCCAGTAAAAAAAAAACAAGTCTTTTTTTAAATTGTCGACGTCTCGGAACTTAATTTGTACATCCTCAGGACGCATATATAGATCCTATTCCTGCATGAAACCCATTATATCAGTCTTTACCTACTCCGTTGGTCCGCATATATTTCCTAGATATTAAGTTTCTAAATGGTTTTCGTTAACAAACCTTTTGTTGTTACGTGGTATTATTTGGGCTTAGGATCCAGTATAAAAACAAAAGTCTATTTTTAAATAGTTGACGTTTCGCAACTTTATTGTTACATCCTAAGGATACATATAGATTCTATATCCCATCCTTCATGAACCCCATATTATGAGTTTTTACCTACTCCGTTGGTCCGCAGATATTTCCCAGATGTTATGTTTCTATGGTTTTCGTTAACGATTCTCTTGTTGTTATGTTAGAGTGGTGTATCATTTGGGGTTAGGGTCCAGTAAAGAAACAAAAGGCTTTTTAATTGCCGACGTTCTGGGTCTTTGCAGTTGGATGGTGAAGAGATGCACGTGGGTCGATGCTCGTGTCGCGGATGCTGTGGCAATTGAGGATTAAAACATTTGATGTGATCATGCAAACATCTTTCAGTTGGATGGTGAAGAGATGCACGTGGGTCGATGCTCGTGTCGCGGAAAAGTGATGCCAACTAGGCTAAAGGAATCTTTGGCTTTAAGCATTTGATTATTCATTTGAATGGTGTGGGTATGGGTATTGTGAGATAGTAAACATGATTGTGTCTTAGTGGCGTTAAATCCTTATTAATGATGTCCTCGGTTAGGCATAAAGTCATTGCACTACGCCTATCACCAATTTCAGTCTTGGAAACAGGTTTGGAAAAATGTATGTTGGAGTAAAGTGTACTATCGTCAGCATAGGAGTAAGTAACGTTGGTTTGTTAAAAGTTAGATTAATGACCGTCAACCATTACAGAAAACTTCTGTTGGAAAGAAAACTGGCAATCCAAGTAGGAAGATCATAGACGGGAAGTTTCTTAAGAAGTGTCAAGAAAATGTCAAAGACAATAATTTAGAGTTCTCCGTGGAATTCAATGGACTTATTTCAGTTGCGGTTTACGAATGTAAGAAGACCTGCCGTGGATCTTTGTTGGCGGAACAAAACATTTTTGGCAAATTTTAACTATTAGGACGTTAATCTGACATAACTGGAAATAATTAGTAGAAACACTGTAATGCCATATCCATTATATTGTGCAATATCCATGTTATATTGTATTGCACACTGTACGGCTTTATTACCAACAGGATTAAATATTGGGGGAAGAACCCATTATCACCCCCTCCATATGTCCGTTCCTGGCTATAATAGGCTACATACGTTTTATTTGGACATAAGTTCACAAAGTGTATGAGAATAAATGAAATTCGTTAATTCATTAAAAAAAACCCAAATATAAACCGCTAAAATTCAAGTTTTAATATTTTCAACAAGAATTAAGGTATTGAGTTGCAGTTTTCGGCATTGTCTAGCACTAGGTATAGAGGATTCGGCCAAGAAGGCGTAAAAATAGACTTCTACAATAAATCTGTTATAGAGAGTGTGATGTAAGTAAGACCTTGTCATTTTTCCGAAATTCTTAAATGGTATCTCAAAATGACATATATTGTTATTAGGTTGTTTTCAACAAATGGTGAATTTTCCTGGACATTTCTCAGCTTCTGTATGCACTAAACAACAGTTTTTTAACCTGAGTTTTGATCACGAATAATGTTTTAACATGACTATTTTACATAAAGGCTTTGCAAAAGTTAAGCGTATTTTGTACTTTGAACAAACATTCATGTTACGTCAAATAATATAATAGTCCTGAATGATCTTTTGATTTTGCTTTGTACGTTGTATGGGGCTTTTCTTCAGATTCGCCATCCCCAATAGTAGTTTAATTTAAAAAAAAATTGTAAAATATGAAAGTTGTAAGGTTCATTATGTAATTTATAGAAATTTTGTACTTATGTATAATGGATGTCTCAAAAATATGTATCAGTAACAACATTTTTTTTAAGGTCCAAGAAGTGTGCACCATAAAAAAAATTATTTTTGATTTCTCAGAATATAATATTCTTCATAAAAGTAAATGCATCAAAAATACTATATTAGCAGTAATTAGTTTTTAGGTATACAGGGTAGGCAAAAAAACCATAAATGATAGGTACCTTTGTCTTCAAATATACTCAAGAAATTTGACAAAAGCCCTGCCATAAAAGGCATATTGTTAGAGGGAGACGGGAAATGATCTACTACATAATGGATGCAATGAGAATGCATTGTTTTTGCCAAAGTTCTAGGGTGACTTTAAAGATAAATGTAATAAACCTAGTATATTAATAATCACTAAGAAGAGGCCCATTTTATAAGAATATAATATCCATTAAAAAAATGTATATTGGGTCTGGTACACATTTTTGAGACATCCTGTATATATAAGTAATATTTTTTTATAAACTACAAGTCTGTATTCAAAATTTTTACAACAACAACGTCCCTTAAAATGAAACAAATAGTGGGGGTAGAGAATGAGGAAAGACCCTGTACAATGGTCATATTTAGAGGCATTACTCTTGATTAATTTTAGTCATTTTTTTGACTCAAATGAGAAACAATTGTCTAATGCACACAGCTGAAAAAACAAGTTTAAAAAAATTACAATTTGTTGAAAACACCCTGTATGTCAAGAACCGATACTTAGAGGCAGACTATCTTGGCTAGAAAAGAACAATAAAATATATCATTTTGTAACGGAAATAAGATTTATCTCCACAGGTTCTCCACTGCCACTGCATTGCGGTCATCCGACGAAAGATCACCTATGGATCCGTAGCCTGGTGGCCGGTTCTCTTGGGCTTCCCAGAGCTTCCGATATGGATAAGGAGGGAAGCTTTGGCCTCGTGCAAAAGTATGGATGAAAATCGTCGCTATAATGCGCCAGGAGATCCCTCTCCTGTCCACGAGGGCGATTCTTCCAGATAGACGGCTCAGACAAGGGATCAATGGAAGGAGAATAGAAGTGGTGTCGGAGAAACATTTCCGCTGCGAAAGACCAAACTGTTTTCAGGTAGAGGTCTACTCTGTATTGCAGGTTGCAATATAAGTCAAAGTCAGTTCAAACGGCTCTTAAAGCCATCGGTATGCCGAGAATAAGCTAAGCTCTACTCCAGGCAGAGATGCCCTAAATGAGGTAACAAATATTAAGGTAATGAGATTAAAATGGGTTCCCGGGCATAGTGGAGTCGAAGGCAATGAGAAAACGGATGAGTTCGCCAGAAGTGGGCCAAATAAAGAGTATAAGTAAACAAAACTGCTCGCAAGTGCTATACAGATGGGCCTGGGAAAAGACAAATGAAAATTGGTCAAAGACGAACTACTGCAAAAGGCAAAAGAAATGCTATCTAACCCATGTGGATCTAGGGCAACTTGGTTGATGTCAAGGAGGAGTTGATGTCAATTGGAGACCTGAAAGGCATTTTGACAAGATACTGTAAACTTAAAACACTTGTTGTCGTAGGGCACACAGCCCGTAATTTTAGGGCACATGACCCTTCTCATTCTTTTGGTGGCATGTGTGAAAGGAAGGCAAGGCTACGCTGGAATACCTCTCCAAGGAATAATTACAACACCCCAATGGCCTTAGGGCAAGATGCTCTCCTTCATTAGAAGGACGCGCCGCCTTCGCAGGGGAGTAGAGTGAGGTAAGTGGGAGCGGGGTTAACGAAAAGCGCCTTTTAGGCCTACTTGTTGAGCTTGACCCCCCTCCAATAATTTTGTAACAGTCAACGTTTAAGAAAATTTTGAGAAGAAGATCTTGCGTTAACACACTGTATAATAGGCTAGTTAACGAATTTAGCAGTTACGCCTCTAGGAAATAAAGTTAAGATCTAGTGTTGGACAATATAGAAAACCGCAATTCAATATCTTAATTAAAAATATTGAAACTTGAAATTTGTTTCAAAAATTTTCATGCATAAGTTCGTCCGCTCAATGATTTATTTAGGGAAATTCATATCTTGTACCCCATAAATTGCTGGTATAGCAAGGGATTCCTCTAATGATCCAGTTCGAAATGTATGCAAAAAAAATAAATATCAATAAACCCCAAACATGTTATCAAACTCACAATAACAGTAACCTCTGCCCTTCTCTTGAAACCAAAACAAACATTCACCATTAACGGGCCAAAAATTGTCATCTTGACAATATTATCTCGAGTCTTAGAAATGCATTGGGCGATAAACTGATTTATGTCGAGATAATTTATTTGATTTTGATAGTGCTTGGTTTACGGTGTCAATTACGAGCAAAGGGCATTAAACTTTTTTACGACGCAAAACAGTAATGATAAAAAGTCATAAAACGAGATTTTCTAATAATCATTTGGGTATCTGAAACTATCGCCACGGTTTATTATTCCTATCCCTATGGGTTTTTTTACGCGGAAAATTAACAGAAATTGTGATTGACAAACAAAAATCTTTTTTGGCTTTTTCGCAACTGAATTTAAATTGATTTAAGTCGTCAAAAGCCAAAAAAATTTTTGTTTGTCAATCTAAAGGCAAAAAATAATCTGAACACATTTAAAAAGAAATTTTGTGATATTTAATATATACAAATTTCACGGAACATAATCAGTGGGCTTCCATACGGACTGTCCAAAAGCTGTCCGTACGTCTGGGTCGTTTTTTTCTAGGGGTTCCCCAGACAATGAGACACTTTCGGCCTCGAAGCGAAACCGAGACTAAGACCGAACTGTTTTTTTGGAAAATATCATTTATAATAATCAGGTCAAAAAAAATACAAATACGATTCTTAAATGCCCTCATATGGATTTATCCTAATATACATTCTCTCTAGTCTAAACCAAACACACTAAACTAAAATACAGAAACAAAGAAAAAAACGGTGAATGGTTCTAATAAAAGTCATGGTTATTCCCTAAAATAAACTTATAAACACGTCTTTTGAAAATATTTAAATTCTCTATACGTTTTCAGTGGTCGAGTATTTTATTATAAAGTCCTATTCCCTTAACAGTTATGCTCTTTTGGGTTTTGGTTGTCGTAAAACCCTCTACTCGAAAAGTGGCATCAATTCTTGTATGGTGTGTGTGAAAGGAACAATTTAGTTTAAGTATGATCGCTGTATCCAAGTAATTTATTAATTTAATTGTATGCATTAATTTTATCGTTTAAAAAATAATTAATTGAAATTGATGATAGGCGTTATCCCTAACCGAGGACCTCACTAAAATCGTAGAATGGGGAGCAAAGAGCCTTGTCCAGTTTAACGCCACTAAGACACGATCATGTTTACTACCCCACAAATCATCTCCCAGTACCCACACTGCCTTGAGTATCGCTCGCACTTATGGGGAGCAGCCTCTCCTTTAAACCTTAATATTCTTGACTCAGTCCAAAGAAGAGCTATTCGTCTGATTGATGATCCAAACCTCAAAAGGAGGCTTGCGTCACTAGAGCGTCGTCGAATTGTGGGTTCTAGTGAAATATCATCCATTACGCCCTTCTTAGTCATTCCTGCTAGGGAGACACTGGCATCGACCCACATGCATCCCTTCACGGTCTAACTGCAAGGACCAAGGACCTCCCACTCTGTTCGCTCTTTTATTTCCAGAGTGTCCAGATTATGGAATGTGTTACCAGCAAATGTCTTTCCTTCTTTTCCTAATCTGCAAATCTCTAAATCCCGCATCAATAAATTTTCCCTGTCTTTATTTAACCAGGGTACCTAGTACTTAGGCCTTCGGCCTTCGTAGCCTGCTCATAGATAAAAAAACAACCACTTTTATAATTATAATAATAATAATAATAATAACAATAATGAGAAAAGTGAGGCAAGTCATAAAAACAATAATAATAATAATAATAACTAAGACCAGTAAGCTCACCCCACTCGCATTGAAAAACGTCAAAGCTATGGTAGCTGCTGAACTAAACATCCATCAACCAAACATTGAGGACAGCTGGCAGATGCCGAACCGATCCCACATACAAACCAGCCCAACTTTGTGCAAAAGGATCTGCAACCTCACTCAATGCTCAGTGACAAGAACAACCCACGACAGATGACAAGCACCATACAGCACACAGGACAAGTGAATCATTCGCCCAAAGCACCATACACACAGTTACATCTCGGACCGTCTCTCACACAAGCAATCAAAGTAGAAATGAAGTCACATCTAAACAAGTGGTCAGGCTCCGATCCTACAACAAGAGATCCTATTCCTCGTGTAATCTTCAAACGGGACATACATAAAATCCTAAAGACCATCAACGAACACATAATTCCCGAGTACGTAACGAATGCGAGCACAATTGACGACATTCATACAGTGTTCTACGCAGCAGCTATATCCACGATCACACAGAACAATCAGAAACTCCCGCCACGATACAGAAACACCAATAACATAAAACCAAAATTCAAATGGCAGATAAGGATCGAAAACAAAATAAACAAAATTAGAAAAGAATTGGGACCTCTTACCCAATCCATGAACGGCAAGTCAAAACGTATCACACAACGTGTAGAGAAAATCAAATCTGCATCTCCTGATTACACGCTTACAGAAATCCTTGACACTCTGAAGCAAAAATTATCCGTGTATGCCGCATGACTCCGAAGATATAAAGAATCAAATGAAAGAAAGGACGCTAACAACCTGTTTCGAAGAAGCGAAAAACAGTTCTACCAAAAAATCATGAGCAATGAGGAGGCACGAGTAATAGATCCACCGACCAAACAAGAGATCACAGAATACTGGAAAAGTATTTGGTCAGAACCGAAACTACACAATAATAACGCTTCATGGATTAAAGCGGAAGAAGACAGACACAAGTGCTTAGAGGAACAAGAGGACTTTGCAATGACAACACAAGAAGTTGCAGAAACAATCAAATACACGCATAACTGGAGAAGTCCTGGAATAGATAACATTCATAACTTCTGGTACAAACAGTTTACCTCCACACATGAAGCTCTCACTCGCCAAATTAATGAAATTATTTTAAAACCTAGCACACTCCCCAGTTTTCTCACCCAAGGAATAACATACCTTAAATCCAAAAATTCAGACAATAAGGACCCGTCAAATTACCGACCTATTACGTGCCTTCCAACTCTATATAAAATCATCACAGCCCCAATTACCAGGAGAATAGAACAACATCTAGCACACAAAAACATTTGAACGGAAGAACAAAAAGGGTGCAGGAAAAACAGCCGAGGATGCAAGGAGCAGCTCATTATAGACAGCGTCATCATGGAACAAACCAGGAAAAATTATAGAAACCTTCATACTGGTTACATAGATCATAAAAATGCCTTTGATTCGGTACCCACAGTTGGCTAACCAGAGTACTAGAATTATATAAAGTCAATAAAAACATCAGGCAATTTCTTAGGCAAATCATGAGTACGTGGAAAACTAAAATCAACTTGAGAACACAAAAAGAGCACATCGAAACAGATCTACATCAGACAAAGTATGTTCCAGGGAGGTTCACTCAGCGCTTTGTGGTTCTGCCTCTGTCTCAATCCACTCTCAAACACACTGCATAACACAAACTTCGGATTCCAAATTAAATACCAAAAAAATAACCTACACAAAATAAACCATCTCTTGTACATGGATGACACAAAAATTATATGCAAGCACAAAGGCACAGCTAAAGGGACTCCTTAAAATCACAGAAGCGTTTACCCTGGACATCAACATGGAATTTGGTATAAGTAAATGCAGGCTACTTCATAACAAAGGACAGTGGAGAGACGACCCTACGCGGGAAACAATCAACAATGAAAATATGCTCAAAGAAGAAACATACAGATACCTAGGCTTCCATCAAAGCACCAAAATTAACCACACTCATATCAAATCAGAGCTCAAGACGGAATTTAAAACCAGACTCGCAAAGTTACTAAAAACAAAACTGAATTCCAGAAATCTAACGAAAGCTATTAACATCTTTGCCATATCTATTCTTACGTATTCTTTTGGTATCATTAAATGGTCACACACAGACATAGAAAACATTCACATTCTCATACGCACTGAATTCACTAAACACAGGAAGTTACATCCCAACGCATGCAAGGAAAGACTCACCATCGAGAGAAAAGAAGGAGGGATGGGAATTATAGGTATACAATCGCTAAATAAAAAACAAATTTACGAACTCAGAAAATTCTTCCACAACAAACAAACTAACCTCCACAAGGCAATAGTGCCTTGTGCCATTCACACACCGCTCGACCTGTCTCAAACGAGCCACGCAGCAGACGCACACAGTCACATCCAATCACGACTAGAAAAGATGAACACCTGGTCTGAAAAAACACTTCACGGAAAACACAGATACCACATAAAGCAAGACCATATACATAAAAAGCTTTCATATACGTGGTTACAAGAAGGGCAGCTGTTCCCCGAAACAGAAGGCTTCCTGCTTGCCATCCAGGACAAAGTCATAGCAACCAGAAACTACTGAAAGCACATCATCAAAGACACAACCATTGAAAACGAGAGGTGTAGGAGATGTCGCCAGCAGAGAGAAACGATCAATCACATAACGAGTGGATGTAGAATAATGGCCGGAACTGAATACACCGCGAGACACAACTCAGCAGTTAACACAGACATTCACAGGAACATCCGATGAGATCATTTCTTAAGGTCGTTCATCAAGCATTAGCCACAACATTTTTATTTTTTGTACTGACTTGGTATAATCCCGTCAGTACAAATTAACGGAGAACACAGACCCTTACTACCATTATAGACCAACATCTTTACTTGAAAACGAAGACTACAAGTTCTACTGGGACATTGACATCCACACAGATAAAACAATCCCCGCAAATAGACCCGATATCACCTTTCAATCCAAAAAAGAGAAAATCACTTATTTAATTGACATGGCTGTCCCCAACGACGAGAACATCCAAGCGAAATACAGTGAGAAGATCGCCAAATACACCGACTTGGCAATGGAAGTAAAAAGGCTGTGGAAGTAGAAAAGAGTCATCATTGTTCCTCTAGTCATATCGGTAACAGGTCTCACCCCAACAACGTTTACACCGCATTTGGCTCAATTAGGACTTAATACAGACATTCACAGGAACATCCAGAAATCAGTCATTTTGAAAACATGTAGCACAGTTAGATCATTTCTTAATACACAATAGTAGTTTTTTTTCATTTCCTTTTTTTTATTTTTTGTACTGACTTGGTATAATCCCGTCAGTATAAAATACAACCACAGGAATACTGTGAGACAAGAAGTCATGATAATAATAATAATAATAAATGTCTTTTATTTCAAAATTAACATACATAAAAAAAATACATTTTGTAAAAACATCACAAGAGCAAGGCACAGTCTAGCCAGAAAGGCTACTCTACTGAACCCCGTTCTTGTGGTAAAGGAGTTAAGCAAATAACATGAATAATATTATATTTTTTCCGTTTAACAACCACTAAAACACTCGTCATTGGTGAACTTCGAAATTAGTTGGTTAAAAAAATAAACTAGAAAAAGATTCTCAGTAGTCCTGGAGGCAACGAACATATTTTTTGTACTGAATTTTAAATTCTTTTTTATTAAGGGAAGTTAATCACAAGATAGGGAATTAAACAATTTGATAGCATTGTACGTAAAAGACCTTTGATACATGGCACTCTGGTGATATGGCATGGTGATCCTATTGCTACCCCTAATGTTACGTGAATGTATATTTACACGAAACAAAAATTTATTCCTTATAGCAAATAATAATAATTTCTCAAAATGTTTACTAAAAAATTGCCTAAATGTAACATTCTGCGGTTATTCATTTTTAGCCAACGAAGTTCTTTGAAGGTGTGGGATATATGGTCGAATTTTCTTAGGCCAAAAATAAGACGCGAACATGTATTCTGTACTTTTTGAATACGATTTATATGAACTAGATCTAGACATGGCCCATATATAAAATCACAATAATTAAAGCTAGAAAGGACTAATGACTCACGCAACATTTTACGTAAGTTGAAACTGAGAAAATGTCGGCTATTATACAATATTTTTAATGATAGATATGAATACTGAATTAAGTTTTTTACGTATTCTTTAAAACGCAATTCCGAGTCAAGTATAATTCCCAAATTTTTTGCGGATTGCACCATAGAAAGCTTTACACCATCAATATTTGAGCTAAAATTTTCTTTTAAGAAATTTACAGCCACCCTACTGCCAAAAAGCATAAGTCTTGATTTTAAAGGATTTAGGTTAAGATTATGTGCCAAAGACTACTGTTTAATAATATTTAAATGTTCATTTATCAGATTTGGTGAATTAATGTAATCATTGTGATTGAAATGCAAATAAATTTAAGTATCATCAGCGTATGCCCCAATTTTGCAATGTTTTAATGATTTTAAATTGTCAAAAGTGTAAATTTTAAAAAATAGGGGTCCCAGAATAGATCCTTGAGGCACACCCGATAAAATTTTTATTTCATTTGAAAAAGAGTTATTGTGAGAATTTTTTTTAAATCTATTTAAAAAATATGATTTTAAAAGTTGAAGAGAGTATTACTGAATACCATAGTATTTTAATTTTGCTATTAATAAATCATGGTTAACGATATCAAAAGCTTTGGAAAAATCAAGGAGAACCAATGCACTACTAACTTGCTTATCAATAACCGTAATAATATCATCAATAACACCCACCAATGCTATAGATGTGCTAAAATTCTTCCTAAATCCGCATTGATTTTCCGATATAATATCATTTGTAACACAGTATTGGTTAAATAAAATTTTTTCAAAAATTTTCGATAGAATAGATTATTCTAAGATCACAGAAATTTAACGGATCTTTTATTTTTGGCAGTGGTTTTCCAATTGAGACTTTCTATTGGTCTGGAAAGTAACTTACTTCTATACAGCAATTAATTAAATGTGTCACATATCTATCTATAAAAGGGCTACAATATTTTAACATTGATGTATTTAGACCATCCACCCCAAAAGCATCAGTACGTATTGACTGAATAATATCATGAACCTCGCCAAACTCAACTTATTCAGAATATGTAAAGAGATTATTAAAAATTCATTGTCATCAATATATCGAGTCACCACTGTGAAACGACAGGTTGTTTTCTACATAGATGGCTGTACCCCCACCCCGGCCCCCTCAACATAAATGTATGGATCTATAACCCGGAATAGTAATTAAAGCCGCTTCATTAGAGTAAAACCACGTTTCATACTTAATATAATAAGAGTCATAGCAGTTATGTCATCTAACTTATCCCTGAAGATTTCTTAAAATACACTATTGACAAACTTTCTAAAAAGAGTCCAAGACTACGCCTCGAGACTCTCGGTCTCGTTTTCGGTGTACGAGAAAAATCACAAAATAATTCATAATTTTCATTTTTGGTGTAAAGCTTTCTATGGTGCAAAATGCCTATATCAAAATACTATTTTTGTAGTCTATAATATAAAATACAACAAATAGTACGTACATATAGGATGGCCAAGTTGTGTGACAGAACGTACAGGATTATAGATTAGAATTTGATCATCCCCTTAATTTTCTTATTGTTAAAGCCAATATGACCATTTTTTTACCTAATTACAGAAAATTATGATTTTATTCACAAATAATAAATAAAATGCACAGGTTGTAATATTTTGTACCAAAAAATGACGCTAATTAATGCTTTTTAAACTCTCTATGTTCAAATGCATATTTTAATATTCTTGTCAAATATCCTATACCTATTTTGAGCAGTTTTCGAGCAATTTTTAGCAATACAAATTTTAAGTTTGTTAATGGCTGTAAAATCCTAACGGTTTGAGTTAGAGCAATACAGGCTTGCAGCTTCCCATCATCATCATCAATTTCCTTTAACCAAGACTGGTACATTTTGGGGTATGAATGTGCAAACTGTATTGTTCCCGTTTAAACAGTTTTGTTCTTACAGCTAGTAAAATGTGGAAATGTAAAAATTACGTTATTTTTTATAGCTTTTGTTGGTGACAATAATGTCACAACATTAAACACTCACCAGGCAAAATTTAGATATTAGAGCCATTGAAATCTGATGACCTTAATGGTTTCAACTCTTTCAGAAAAAGCTTTAGAATTAGAGGGAGGGGGCAAAAAAATGCAGTAAAGAGTTTCCTAAGACGCCATTTTTTAATAAAAATATTTTTAAATATAGTTTACATTCTTTTCATAAGTCTTTCTATATCTGCTAGACAGTACAAATTGTTTGTCTAATGTTTTTTATTTTTATCAAATCTGCACTATTTCCTGCAGTTTGGCAACGGGTCGTCGAAAAATGTTTTTATTTACAAAAAGATAAAAGACACCAATTTTCTTTTTCTTTTAAGCTAACTGCTTTAAATCAAATAACACGTTTTTAAAATAAATATATTCTTTTTAAGGAAGTTGTTTCATCCTAATCCCCAAGAGATATACACTGTATAGAAAAAAATGTTATATGAAAAGAGATGAAAAAAATTTGACGTGTTTCGTAATTTTTTAAAAATTGTAACCGTTTCTGAAATAAAAAATTTCGTTTTTAGGGGCTGCTTCATTCGCCTAGGTCTAACCTCTATAATGGAGAAAAGATAAAAACAATTTGACGTGTTTTACCGCTTTTTAAAAAAGCTAAACGTTTTGGCAATACATTTTTTATTTTCAATTCATTCCCTTGGGACTACTCTATATAGTGAAAAAAATTGTACAAAAAAATAAAAGACAATTTTCGTCTTTAGGGCGCTATTTCATCCCTTCAAAACTACACTGTATAGTGAAAAAAAAACATTTTATATTAAGAAAAATAAATTTAACGTGTTTTGCCGTTTTTTAAAACACTGTATTGTTTTTTTTTAATATATATATAATCGAAAAATTATTATTCTGTTTTTAATGTGATTAATGTGACGGAATCGCATTTACAAAACATGAAATTTTTACATGTTTATACACCTTAAAAATATCGACGATCTACGCCTACACCCAAAATCCAATCCTCGCGAGAGATTTTTGGTATACATGTGTAGATTCCACCGTTCTCAACTTATCGTGCTGGCAAAATTTTGTTTTTTACTTGTGTTCAATGAATTCTAATAAAAAAAGCTGTGAAAAGTTACTTTTTGTGGTTACTAATTAGCACGCCATTTTTTTTAAATTAAGAAATTTAATGGAATTACTTATTTAATAAACAGTTTTAGTGTCATTTTAGAGAATTTAAAAAACCCATCACTTAAAAAAATAACATATTCGATTTAACCGGTTTGTTCAAAAAATCCAAACGATTCAATTCTCAAATTGAATTGCAGCTTTCAGTCGTTATTTCGGTACAAAGACTAAAAATTTGGTATGTTAAATAGTGACCAAAAAAAATATTTTTTTACAAGTTTATTAAAGGCAAGTAAAATTATAATTTTTGAATGTTATGCGGCTTTTGTTGTTTTAGATTATGTGTTATGTATTGTTGTTAACAATAAAAAGCCCCATTATTGTATTATATACTTATTTCATAATAGAAGTTTTTAACAAAATATTTCAACTAAATTATTTTAGTTTATTACTTTAACCTTCTTCTTGGGGCGGGGGCAATTCTGACGTCCCTCGTACAGACACCATACATTTTTTTTTCCTAAATATACATTTTTTTGTGTTCCAGGGCTCTAAAGCATCCAAAAAACCCGACTTATATTTCTCGAAAGTGTTTTTCAATACTTCCCCTATATTGCCCATATGTTAAATTAATAATATAATATGTGAACTATTATGCAGGGAAGTAAAAATAGTTTAATATTTATTTCCTTTTTATACAAGAATAGTAATTGAATTCTTTTTCAGATATGCCAAATGAATTTATGTATATTGAGAGGTCAGAAGATCTGCAGATACAAATCCAAAACGCATTTGACGCCAGAGTGGCCATCATAAAAGACTACGCGTTGATCCATGTTTTGAGTGAAGAATCTCATGAAAAATGTGACTTGCCTGAAGGCTGTGGGTGTGCAGTTCAACACACGGTGGAAATTTCACCACATCTTTCTGTCAGTACTATATTAAACAAACAGCGTCAAAGGATTTACACCTATAATGATGATACCATGACAATTCATCTCACCACAAACAGCATTAGCACTGATTCGCGATGCAGGTCAGCAAAATCCATATAATCTAGGGCAAAGTTGACTACATTGACCAATAACCTACCAAAAAGCCCCAGGATTTTAATTTGTCAATATCCACAAATGCACAGATATAACTTTGTCGTGCTAGTGTGGAAGAGCCTCTTTTCAATACTCAAAGAAATATCGTAATCGCCCTATTTTCGATACTGAGATGTCTTACAATGGGGCCAAAGTATTCAAGCTTTCTTATTTTAATTGTTTTTATTGGTTTTTTTAGTTTTTGCTCTCCGTAATACTTCTTCTCGCCTTATTTGGTCCATCCAGGTTGTTTTCAATATTCTTCTAAAGGTTCACATTTCGAATGCCTACAACCTTTTTATGTTTATGTATCCTTCCGTTAGTGTCCAAGATTCCACCCCATAAAGAACAACCGAGAATACGTAACAACGCAAAGTCGAAGTCTAAGAGCCAAGTTCAATCGTGGTTGCACAAAATACTTTTAAGTTTCTTAAATGCAGAACGTGCACATTCAATCTGGTGTTTTACTTCTACTGAATGATCCAACCGCTGTTGATTGACTTCCTAGATATGTTATTCTATCCACTTGTTCAAGTTGTTTATCATTCAAAAGAATCCTTGCGTTAAGTTAATGTTGTTTTGAAATAATCTTATTTAGTTTTGATAATATTAAGTCATAGATCTATAGACATGACTCTACAACGTTGTCCAACACATGTTGGAGATCCTTTGCACTGCTTGCCATAATGACAGTATCGTCTTCATAACGGGAGTTATTGGTAGATATTCCGTTGATGGTAATGCCTTCGTCCACTTTGCCAAGAGAATCTATAGATTTTTTATCAATATAAATTGTAGATTAGCGGGATAGAACACAGCTCTGCCTTATACCTCTTTGTATTTGTATATCTTCTGTACTTTTTTCTTCGACTTTTATAATTATTTTTTGTTGTCCGTATAAGTTTCCTATAATCCTAATCTACTGTTCGTTAATTTCAGTATCTTTCAAGATCTAGATCATTTTGTCGTGTTGAACTCAATCAAATGCTTTTCCAAAATCAATGGAGCATAAGTGGACGTCACAGTTAATATCTCTACTTCTTTGTATAAGAATCTGGATAACAATAAGGGCTTCTCTGGTGCCTGGCCCATTACAGAAACCAAGTAGTAGTAGTACTTGGGAGGAGGTCTAGAGACCCAACTGGTAGGCCTATAAGACCCTTTCGGTCTACCCCAGACCCTCCCTCAACCACCACCCGCCCCCAGGTTTCCATCCTTAAATCTACATATCCTGCCTATATAAGTCTGGATATCTTTCCAGGATATTTCCTTGACTCTATCGCTATGCAAGACCGTAGTGCCAAAATTAACCTGGCGTAGTCTTGCTCGTGCTTCACACCTGCACAGGAAGTGGAGTAGAGTTTCCTCCTCCTCCTGACACACCGTGCAGGTGGATTCCTCCTCAATACCTAAAATAGAGAGGTGCCTACGATTGAGTTCAGGGTCTTTCTGTCCCGCGTTAACAGCCACTCTCTTCGGCCTTTATCGGGCCCTGGTCCCACTCACGGCGCAATTCTTGGTGCGCCCATTCGTGGAGTGCAGTCCTTATCTGCTGCCTAGTAATACCTAAAGCCGGTTCTGGTCCCACATATGTGCTGGCGGCTCCGAGTCTAGCAAGCTCATTTGCCTTCTCGTTACCCTCAATCCCACAATGTCCTGGCACCCAAACCAACCTCACCCTCTTACTACGTGCCAACTGCTCCAGCCTCTCACCACATTCCTGAACCAATGCTGATCCCAACATAGATGAGTCCAGCGCCTTAAGCGCTGCTTGACTATCTGAACAAATGACAATCTCCTCCTCTATTCCTTCTACAACTCCCCTCATTGTTGCCATTAAAATGGCGTACACCTCAGCCTGAAACACCCTGGAAAACTTTCCCAAAGGAAAGCTGGACCCGGTTTGTCCGGCCTTTATATATACGCTTGCCCCCGAGGATTGCAATGATGTCTTACGTGAACCATCCGTACAGAAACCAAACTGAGTGTTACTAATCTGTTCTTTCTATGATTTATGATTAAGTGGTTCATTAGAATTATAGCCCGAAAGTCTCTTCACTGCTTTGGGTTAGTTTATATCATAACAGACGTAATCTAAGCCAATTATATATTGTATCTATATAACTATCATTTTCTTTCCTTGCCTTTCTAACAGTTTTAGTAGTTCTGTTGAAATTTTAACTAGACCTATTGCTTTAATATTTTTAGCTGTTTACAATGTCTTTTGTAATTTATCCGTTGTGATAGAGGGTCCGGAAGCTGCGTTTATTAATCCATGACTGTCCGATCTAGGATCTTTAAATAGTTCTTTGATGAATTTTTCCACGTTCTAAATGTCTGTTCTATATCTCCTATAAAAGTTCCATTTTCATCAGATTGTTTTGAGGAAATTTTATTTTAATATACACACGCATATTATTTAACTTTTTTGTGCACAATGTATCATAATTTTGTCTTTAAATATTGTCTCTAAATATTTCTGTTTGTTGAAGAATTGTATTTTTTATCCAACTTTTCTTTTTTAGTGGCTTGGTTTTCAATATTCTTGAACTTAAAACTTATTTTACGTTTGTTTGAATTTTGTTCCATAGCTCTTCTATGTCTGTACTTTCGTCACCTCCTGGTGTGACTGGTAACGTCTCCTATATTCTGTTTTGCCACTTCTTGTATATCTGGATTATTAAACCAGTTAGGATTAAGTTTATTTTTCATTATTTTTCCTTTTAGGTTTCTTGAATCGAATTTGAATCTCTGCAATGAGAAGATTATGATCAGAGGCTACGTCAGAACCGAGATACGTTTTCACTGATTTTATTAACTTTTTGAACATCCTATTAATCACTACGAAACTCACTTCGTTCTCCTAACCCAAAACTTCCAACCACAACTTCTATCCTAACACCATTACATCATTAGAACGACCATCTCACTTTTCATGGTCATTTTTAGTAGTTGGTTGACATCTAAATATAACTGTTCTATTTATTCCTTATCGCTAATTGATGTTGGTGCATACATTTGAATGAAGTTGATATTTACTTTACAAGCTTGAATTTGTAAAAGCATAGGTCTTGAATAAAAAGGAACACAATTTCGTACGGCTCCGTCTTCCTCCGAGTAATATATGGTATAATTCAGTGGCGTATTTAAGGGGTTTGGGGGTTAAGACCTCTCAGAGCTACTTTTATTTAAGGTAAAATGCTAAAAATAGTATAAAGTAATGACCTTTTTTTCGGGGTTGACGGATAACCCCCCCCCCCCCAGAGCCAGTTTTACTTATAGCTAAAATAAAGTAATTACGTTTTTTTGGTTATTAATATTATTTAGGCTCAAAACATCCTCTTATGTAGAAAACGGGAAACTGAAGTTTTTTTTTTGTTGGAAAATGTTCATCATCTCAACCCCCTCCCCAAAAAAAATCAATATCTAGATGCGCCAATGGTATGATTGTCTATTATAAATCTGCCTGAATTTGGCCATCGAATCTGACTTACTTTCTTTCTTTCATTCCTTTCTGGAGTCGGCTGCCACTTTTTTGCTTTTAGCGCCATTCTCCAGCCCAATAGGTATCGACCATGGGTTGACGAGCAAATTGCTCTCCGTAGATTGTCGAACGATACTAAATATTTTTTTTACATTGTTTATACTATTAAAAGGTTAACTCCTAGGACTGCTTTTGATATTGACGTATATCCTTTTCTTTCAAACTCAAAGCGTCGCCGGACTTGCGCACTCCCGTGGAACTTTCTTAGATAAGCTTGTCGAGTGGAAGAAATCACAATTCCCACATCCCCTAGGACTCTCCACCTCACAGCGATTGGCCCGTTATGTAGGACGTTCCACCAGTGATGTATCCACAACGGTCGTTGGACTGCCCCTCGAAACACCACGAAAAACTACACTTTTTTCCCACAATCAGGGAGCTTTACCGGACACGTGTGTTTAGCTCAGTGGTCCGAGCGGAAGTCATCTGACTTACTTCTAGTATTGATAGATCTAATATTTATATTTCTTTAATGGTGTTGTGTAACCAATCATAAATAAATTTGTTTTAGAACCAATCAGACGCAAGACATGAATGAAGTGTCATCCATGACTTGGAGTACTACTACAACCAAAAACGCCAGCGGTTCTTTCTACATGTATCCAACGTATTTTATGGGGTACATAAGTGGTGCAGAATTTTTTACAGTAAATGGAGTGACATATGCGATCATAGCTCGTTATTATGACCCCGAATCCGATACGCATGATTTAGACTGCACAGTCTTACGTTTTAGTGATGACAAGGTATTTAACATTTATAAAATTAATTGTCTTCATAAATTTCAAATATTTTCTACATTATAAAATTGTCTAACTGTTGCAACATGAGTTTTAAATTAACGAATTTATGATGTTTTAAAAAAATCTGTACTCGAATGGGAATGGAATGTTGTTACAGGTACTCTTTAAGTTTTAATGTATATCATTTCTACCTTCATTGACTTTAATTTCAAAATGTTTAAACTCATTTATATACTTTCGCTTACTTAACCGACAAAAATGCTTGTCTTATCTACTTCATGTTCTATACAGGGTGTCGGAAAATTTCGTTCTAATATTGGGAAGGGCTTTTAGAAATAATTCAAAAAGGTTCTTATAAAGATGGGTCTGGAAACGCTTCATTTTCAACACGCAGGATGTGAAAATTTAAAATATTTTTTAGTTTTCTAGAAAGATTTTATTTATATTTGGGATACAATGACGCATAAATAACATCTATAATGTATGGTAATAAGATATTTTAAATTATGTTTGTAGTTCGTAACCTTTTTCGTGCCACGCACGACTCGTTTAGTCATTTGACCTCCCGAAAAAATTTGCTGTAGCGAAGAAGTATATTCCTTGGACTTGGAGAAAATTTTGTTACTACATTCTTCCAAATTATTTCGAAATGGTGTAAGATATCAAAAAAGTCCAAGGGTCATAAAATTTATAAAATAAGATTGGATGCCCCACAGAAGTACCAAAGTAGGTCAGTGTCGCTGTAGCAAAATTTTTGGGGTAGGCAAAGGGGTCGTACCTCAAAAAAAACTTACACAGTGACCACTGTAATATTTCTTAAAATGTGTTTTAGTCACATTTTTGCCAAACGTGAATCGAGAAAACTAAAAAATGTTTAAAATTTTAACACCTTGTTACCTTGGCAATGGACTAACGTTCATACGATTTTTTTATTCAATTTTTAAAATTTCCGGACACTCTGTAAAATTACTTATTTGGCCTTGATTATAATTAAGTAGTTAATATACTTAATATTTATGTAGTCAAATGCTTTCGAGATCCAGAAAATCCCCACTCAAGGAGTTTGGACACTATACCTACTACATACAGCTCAAGGAGTTACTATTATTATAGGGAATGTAGTTACACAGTCCTATACCGAAATATATAGGTTTAACGAGAAAACAAAGAGGGTAAGATATTCTGTATATTTTAAATAAGGATTTTTTTCTCCGGTTTCGCCTGCAGCTCTGACTTGACCAATTCAGATATTTATTTTTAATTGAAACTCTACCCAGAGTTCGTGTTATCATTACTAACTAATTATTATTATTATTTTTAGATGGAAAAACGAAGATTACATACAAGAATATCCCATACGTGAAGGGAAAATTTTCCATATTTGTTTAAAAAGTCCAATCAAAAGAACGATTTTTTTTTAAGAAATAGAAAGTTTTTATTGTTATTTTTAATATTACTTCTACTACTACCCTTCAAAACATATGAATACCTATTTGTTCTTAACGTGTCTCAAAGGAAAATCGGGAAGTTACCCTTAAGATTAATAAGATTGCAAAACTGCGCTGTGTCACATTTTTTAACCCTACTACTTGAAGATTCTCGACAAAATGCGACGGGTTTTATTCATACAATTCGTTGTTTGGATTTGGATTTAATCGTCTGTGCTGATTTTGCTTTTAAGGGGTCGTTCGGGAACACTCACGTGTAAAATTATTCTGTTTAGACGGATTATCAGGAGTTTCGTAGATTTAGTACAAGTTTTTATTTTATTGGTTTTTACAGGATTATAATTAAGAGTTTATTTTGTATATATATATATATATATATATATATATATATATATATATATATATATATATATATATATATATATATATATATATATATATATATAAAATGAAAAAAATTTTGATATAATTTAGAATATACATTAAACATGTGTGATAAAAAGGACCTTTTGTTATTTAATATCTGTTAGGAGCGAGATATGAATTTCAATTGTGGAACATGTTATCACTACATAAAGACCCATCAACTCAACAGACGACAACCATATCGGTCGCTTCAGACGCGTAGAACAGGGGTATATGCCCTGCATTTATGGTGATATTTTTTACCACTGGTATATTGCCTATTTTTATTAAAAATTCTTTACTAAAAATTATTACAATTAGAATTTTTTCATACGAGCTATCATTTCGGCGTTTTATTCGAGTTAATGCGTAAAAACCCTTTATAGGTCAAGCAATAGAACAGAAATTTATTGATTTTGTGACAAAAATACTACTTGAGAAATCAACTGTGTCGTCACATCTGCTGGTTCATGCTAATGTTTTCCTACTAGTAACTATTACTTATTAATTTGTTATAAACAATTTAGTAGATCGCCAAAAAATCTACGCATTTTGTAGATAAACTTAAATCAATCCAATTAGATCCCAAAGATATCTTAGTCAGTTTCGATGTAGAATCGCTGTATACGAATGTGCCTATAAATGATTCAATTTCCATAATATCAGACTTATTTCACCATAATAGTATTGACAACTCACTTTTAGATCTAATTAAAGCATGTCTTACATCAAAGTTTTTTTTGTCTTTCAAGGAACTTTGTGTAAGCAAACCTCAGGAGCAGCCATGGGATCTCCACTGTCACTGGTGGTAGCCAATATCTTCATGGAAGCTTTTGAGGAGGAAACCTTAGAGTCGTCTCCACTAAAACCAAAATGATGGTTCAGATATGTAGACGACACTTTTGTAATATGGCCACATCCAGAAAACCTCCCTGGGTTTCTTGATCATCTAAATCAACAACATGCAATAACATAAAATTTACAATGGAAATTGAATTAGAAGGCACGATTCCCTTTCTAGATGTTCTTGTACAAAGAAAAGGGGATCTGTATATAGAAAACCAACGCATACGAACATGTGCTTAAATGCAAATTCCCATCATCATCCAGCACAAAAGCAATCAGTCATTAATTCATTGGTTTACAGAGCTCTCGCGATTTGTGACCAAAATTCTTTACAATCGGAAACAGAGAAACTGACTCAAGCTTTAAAAGGGAATGGATATTGCACTGATGATATTAGACGATCAATTAGAAAATATAATAATCCTACTTAACGAAATGATACTAATAAGGAATTACCGATAGGAAATGTAGTTCTTCCATTTATACACGGAACCACAGACAAGATTGCAAGGTTGTTTCGCCGGTCAAACATACGTATAATCTTCAACACACACAAAGGACATTATTCCTTTTCAAACGGAAGGAGTATATGCAATTCCTTGTTCCTCTGGTGATGTTTATATTGAGAAACTGGATGATCCATATCGACTAGGCTTAAGGAACATGAACGATGTATCAGAAAGAAAACAAATTGTACAATCTGCTGTATCTGAACACTAACATTCCACTGCGCATGTCATAAATGTAAAAGAAACCAAAGTTCTTGCATCGGTTTCGGGATTCTATAAACGTAAAATTAGAGAATCTATTGAAATGTATAAGGATACTAACAATTTTAACAGACGGGCTTCAATCTACATCATACGTGGAAACCGATCGTTACACCGAGTCACGCTTCGGTAAACACAGGTCGACTATAAATAGCCGGCCTGGGTCTCTCCGAGCTCATTCAGTGTTCCGATCTCGTGAAGTGAAGATCCCTGAAGATGCCTCGTGCAATCGAAGGCGAAACGTCGGAAAGTGATTCCATTTTGACACGGTCTAATCCCAAGAACCATGATTTCTTAACAATTTAGTGCAAAAAAAATGGCAGTCGATAGGATGATTAGTTTCGAAGAAAATCCGGAAAAACGGATAATTTACCATTTTTTCAAAATTTCATACCTTGGCCATTTTTTAAGATGCAACATAGATCTTCCGGGAAATTGTAAGTCAATTACATGAACTTAATGCAAGCACAAGACAGGCGTCATCGGATAATTAGTTTCTAAGTTATTGCAATTTGAATTTTTTACTCTGCTAAATTCCGGCGGAACTCGATGCGACACGGATCGGCCCACTTCAATTTTACAAAAAATTTTCGAAAACTAACTTATCGTACTTCCAAGCGTATATACTTATTTTGCGTTAAAATGTTGCAAAACTAGTAAAAAATTCTTACAAACATGACATATCTTCACTCGTATCCAATCAAATCAAGGTTATCTAGGGTATCTATGATTTGACAAAGTGACTGGATACGAGTGATGATATGTCATGCTTGTAAGCATTTTTTTACTAGTTTTGCAATATTTTAGTGCAAAATGAAAATATACATTTGGAAGCACGTTAACTGAATTTTCAAAAATTTCTTATAAAATTGAAATCGGCCAATCCGTGTCGCATCCAGTTAGCACAGTAAAAAATTGAAATTGCAATAACTAAATTAATTACCATTTTCCAGAAGGTCTACGCTACAACTTAAAAAATTATCGACTAAGGAATTTTTAAAAAAAAGGCGAATTTTCCGATTTTTGAGTGTTTTCTTCGAAACTAATCATCGGAACGACTTGTTTAATAGCTCACTTTGATCGTATTTCAATTCTCTACCATTCGCACCTGTATAGCATTGCAATTGCTAAAATTGTTTTCATTTTATAAGCAAAAAAACAAAATAAAAACGCCATTTTTTGCACTAAATTGTTTATAACAAATTAATAAATATAGTTACGAGTAAAAAAACCATCAGCACGAACCAGCAGAATGTGTTTTAGGTGATGGCTCAGTTGGTTTTCAGGTAGTATTTTTGTTACAAAAATCAATAAATCTCTGCTCTATTGCTTGGCCTATACAGGGTTTTGACGCATTAACTCGAATAAAACTTCGAAGTGATAGCTCGTATGAAAAAATTCTGAGAGTAATAATTTTTAGTAAAGAAGCCAAGCTATAAAGATTTTTAATAAAAATAAGCAATATACAAAGCGGTAAAAAAATATTACCTTAAATGCAAGGCATATACCCTTGTTCTACGCCTCTGAAGTGACCCATATGGTTGTCGTATGTTGGGTTAATGGGTCTCTATATAGTAATAATATTTTCCAAAATTGAATTGATATCTCATCAAAATCTCCTTTTATCACACAGGTTTAATGTCCTGTATATTCTAAACGGTGAGGCGGAGAAAAAATATATATATATATATATATATATATATATATATATATATATATATATATATATAGACATTCTGCAAAAAGATTATATTTTTAGTTCGAATTTCTAAGAAGTTTATCTTATGGATGTACGAAAGCAGTAGGCGTAGTGCTTGGAAATGACAGTATCATCGTATTAGCAAATAAAGACGAGCCGCTTCAAATTCTGAAATACCATCCAGAGTGGGATAATTATTACTATTACCAGATGTTTGCATTGGATGAACCCATACTGGCTGTATCTGTTTTTTATATAGGTGGTAAGTAGATGGAGCAACTGTATTAGAAGTAGAATATTAATTTATAAATAATAAATACAAGCCTCATCCCCAGTCAGCGATTTAGCGCTGTATCCAAAAAAGAGCATGGGCGATTTCTACAAACTGACTGGAAGTGTTTTGCTTGCCCTGTATATTTATAGATTTTTTAGATCTTCTAAAGACAAGCCCAACAATATATGTAACAGTATGGGCTAACAGCTACATTTCTGATATATTGACATTTATCTTCAGGATTTGACCTTAGTTAAAGTGATGTAACTAAAACACATAAACATTTTAAATTTTGTACTGAGTATGTCAGCTTATTTCATGTATTCGATTTTTTAAACAAAAGAACTGGTGCAATCTTGCCAGGCTATGAGTTTTTAATTTTTTTAAATGCAACCCCATGGACTTAAATAAAGCATTATATGACGAATTCAACAATATATAGTGCCATGGGTTTACAAGTCAACGTTTCACAAGTATTTACGGTTTTCTTCACATTTTTGTAAATAACAACAAAGGACTTACCAATAATAGATAATTATATTCTCTCAATTACTAAATAGTAACATTTTTATCCTTAAATCTCTTTTCCTACCTAGTAAGCATCAGTGGAACTGTAATTATTCAAAATAAAAAAAAACCGAATGAATAACAAATTAAACAGCAAGCTCTATCGTTTCCACCATAGTTAGAGATGACAAGACAAAAAAATTGTTCACTAAACCCGTTCTATGGGACTTGCATTGTCTTTTGTTTTTGGTTTCACAACGTTTCAAATGGTAACTATCTCCAATCGTTTTCAAGTGCAAACCAACAGAAGAGGTTTAGTGAACATTCTACATTACCTACCACCATCAGACAACGAAAGGACATGGCAGAGATTAACGTAATTTGGATTTCGTGAAACTTCCTTTGATATGTTAGTATATCCTATATAAGAAAACTTTTTTGCCAAAGCACCATACCTGGGAAACTATAGGGTAATAGGGTGAGGTAGAAATCGGAATTTCGAAACTCACAAGTTGTTTGTAAACCTAAGTTAGTATGTTGTTATCATCCATATAAGGAGACTTTTTTGCCATTGCACTATACCTCCCACAGTACAAGGTGAGTCAGAAATCCAGGGCCAAAAGTTGTATATTCCCAATTTACCAATTTTTGCATAGACATATTTCGGGCCTCGCAAGTTGTTTGTAAACCTATGTTATTATCTTATTACTATCTCTATGACTTATGATTAGACTCTTTTCTAAATACAGAGAGCCAGAAATCAAGGGCCAAAAGTTGTATATTTCCACTTTACCAATTTTTTGTTCACTTTTGTTAGTATGTTAGTATCGTCCCTATAAGCAGACTTTTTTGCCACTGAACCAAATTGAGAGCCAAAAGTTGTATATTTCCAAATTACCAATGTTTGAATAGATATATTTCGGGCCTCGCAAGTCATTTGTAATGCTATGTTAGTCTCTTGTTATCTTCCCTTTGAAGACTTTTTCGCCATTGTACCTTACCTCGTAAGATACAGGCTCAGTCAGAAATCGAAGGCCAGAAGTTATATATTTACAAATTACCAATTTTAGCATAGCTCGAAATTTACAATTTACCCCAAAAAAGCTAGTGATTGATTAATTTATTATGAGCAGCAATCTATAAGATTATGTTCTTTAATGTCATTATTTGGAATTTTAGGTTTTGGCATAAGCGAAGCTTACCTATGCATAGTAACTGATGATAATTACAGGATTTATTCATTCCAGTACGTAGATGGTTGGAAACTCGAATCCAGAGGAGTTATAAGAGGCCTAAGGAATCTAATACCATTCGAAATAAATAACCAGTTGTACCTTTTTGCACCGTCTAGTGGGGAAAGTTTATTGTTAAAAATCATTAAGTACGGTGCAGGAGAAAATTAAAGAGGGCAAAAATAGTTTAAATGTTTTAATGTTTGTTTTATACCTTGTTTATATTTATTTTCTTTATTAAATTAAATTTTACTTGAGTGGCTCGTTTTATTTACTTTTGTGGACAGTTGTATTGTATATTGTACATTATGAATTCTCTTATAAAAATAATTTTGGACCATTCAAGTTTTTTTTTTTAATAAAATAGTTTGCTATTTGCAGCTTTAGACTCCAGGTTCGTAACAAACTTCATGTTGCATGTATTGTCGAATATCCAAATTCTATTGTTTGAAAATTGACACAAATATGAAACACGAATTGCATATTCATATTTTACATTGTATTATCTTTTTTTCAAAGGCATACAAACTTTCGGTCGATGTGGTCTAGTCCCCCCTCCCGAAACTCTGAAAATATTTTGGTTATTTACATAATATATTATAAGAAAGTAAAACTGTAACCAGCTGATGATTAACAGTTCGAACTCGAACCGTGGGAAATTAGAAAGCAGGCAATTTTTTACTTCCTTCGAAAGAGCGAGCTATTGTAATTGTAAAATTTTTTTAGGGTCCCTGGACCTCGAAAAACATGTTCTCCCATTTCCGTCAGTCTGTGTGTACGCGGTACAGCTCAAAAACAACTTATTAAGATTATAATTAAGAAAAATGGAAACTAAAAAATGAATCACTGGATTTCTGCATCCACAAGCAAAGAAATTGGTTCGCAATTTTTAAAGTTATTTTGAAAAAGAAGTAGGAAAATCAGGGGTGGACGTAATAAGTACCCGTCTTTCGAGAAATGTGCCAGAGAAGGCTTCCGAAGCTTCAGGAGTTAGCTTACGGTTTATTCAACTGATTTTGCAATAGCAAAATGGTAACAAAAATCTAAAATGAAAAATGTTATAAGGAGAAGCTAATTCGAAATCTCTTGTTGTGCTAGACAATGCCTATTATCATACCAGAATTCCCAAGTAACAGTTCGGAGTTTACTTCTGCCTAAGCCAAAATCAAGTTATTTTACTTTTCAACTACTATTTGTCTGTTTTCTGACATTTTAAAATATTATGTTTTCTTGCTTACAAAAGTAGCTGCATAATTCACTTTGCAGAAAAGAAAGTACGCAGATTAGCTTCAAAAGACATTTTTCTGCTGCAAAGTATAGAAAGCAGGTTTAAAATACTGCAGCAATACCAAAGTCATTTCTTTCTGTATGTTGGTCTTAAAACTATACTTTATTGCTATAGTTGCAGATAAAATGACGAGGAAACATCAAAAGTCATCTGTCTATTTTTTGAGGTTAAGCTTTTGCGTTAACAGGTTGACTGCCACCGGGTTATGAAAAAGACCGTTCACTCTAGCCGATGTGCTTTTTTTATTTAAAGTGCTTAAAATATCTACATGTTACAATATTTTGATACATTTTTTCAAAAAAATATATATTTTTTGTATTTTGGTTGAGAATCAGCGTATGTCTCACGCGGCTACTACGTGTCATTTTTTTATTATAGCCGTGAGAATCATCAGTTGCTTCTCGTAGAAGCAACCCTCTTTACACTATAAAACTGTCAGACAAAGACATACCGCTGTGTATGGAGGTTATTATTCCGAACAAATTTTTTGGTAGTACGCTACTGGTGACGTTAAAATTCAGGAACGTCATATGAATCGGCCAACTTAACTTCTAATTTCCGTCCTTGTTCCTGTCACTTGACATTTATCTATTAGTTCTTTATAAATCAGTATTGATCGATTAGCGTCTTGTGGGATTTGTGATTTTGTAGTGTTGTTCTATAAAGCCGTCACGAGGGTTTCCAAATGGTTCGTGAGTCTTATGAAGAGGAGCAAAAATATCTTGAATCATTATGGCAGGTAAGACAGTAGAATACCTAAATGTTATGCTGCTTTTCCACAAATGAATTTATTTTTCTTGGAATGGCGTCAACTGTAATTATGCTTTATAAACATATAATAAAAAACCAAAGAAAGACACTTAGTCACTTTTGTTTTAAATAAATAATTAGCATTGATTAGGTGATAATTAGACATGTTTTTGATTTCTAACCCTCGCGGTTCATTATTCGGGAGTGGCTAAAGATCCGTACCACGGATTGCGGCTTTTTGTAAAATCCACTCAAAAAGCCGTGACGCCAGATACCGTTCGACAAAATTTCTGGTTTTGTATGTTACTACTTTTTTTTCATTTCGCTGGTTATACAATAAAATAAACGGAAAAAACACCTTCCTTATTTTTATGAAGTTTACGGGTGGTAGTATTATGACCTGCAACTGTTTCTATTTTGCGGTTTTCATACTCAGCTACGAATTGGGCTTTTCCGTTCGAAGAAAAACGACAGCCAAAAGTTTTTTTGTTAAAACTCAGATAAGCGTGGGTAGAATTACAGCATTGCTATTTTATTTTTAGGAAGCGTTGTCAGACGAGGATGATATTGCCATTGAAGATGAGCCATTTGAAGACTCGCCTGATGAATATTTACCGTCAAGTACATCTGACAGCTCAGACGAAGAGTACGAAACCCGCCAATCGAAAAAGAAAAAATTACTGCCACGACTTCTATAGATGTAGATCAGCAACGACCGTGTACGTCCAACCAAGCTATCGATAGAGATTTAGTTCAAGAAACAATAGAGCAAGTTATTCTATTTCATCAGGATTCTTCTGAGACTGATAATATCCATGGTGAAAGTGAACCTGATGTCGCTTCAAACGATGTTATTTGGAAGCCTGTCTCTGGAACCTACCTCAAAAATTTTACATTTACCGAAGACCATCCAGGTGTGAAACCAGAGATTAATGAAACATATTTCGACAAAACTCCGTTAGAGTTTTACAAGTTGTTTTTGAATGAAAGTATATTGGAAATGATGGTGAAAGAAACCAACAGATATGCCGCACAACTGAGAAACAAAGCAACAAACCGAAAAGCTAGAATAAATGACTGGCATGATACAGATATAGAAGAAATGCAAGTATTCATAGGTATAATCTTTTGGATGGGTCTTAGTCGGTTTCCGACTATTGAATCATACTGGTCCAAGAAGAATATCTACTACAATAAAGCAAAAAATCTGATGTCAAGAAACCGATTTCAAATATTGCTAAAAACCTGGCACTTCAGCAATAATGAAGAGATATCAGAAGATCGACTGCAAAAAATAAATCCTTTGCTAACGCAGCTAATTGAAAGTTTTCGATTTCCGATTATTCCCTCCGAAAGTGTATAGATGAGACATAGGTTCCATTCCAAGGGCGCTTAGTATTCAAACAGTTTATCAAAAATAAGCGTCACAAGTTTGGAATCAAACTTTACAAACTATGCCTTGATAAAGGTTACAATTACAACGTTCAAGTTTACTGTGGCAAAGATAAAATTGACGGGTTACCTTGCTTCGGAAAATATTGTGTTGTCGCTAGCAGATAACCTTCTTGAAAAAGGTCGCACCATCTACACCGATAATTTTTACACAAGCGTTTCATTGGCGCAAAAACTGCTAAATAAAAAGACGCATTTGGTTGGTACTCTTCAAGCGAATCGAAAACTAAATCCCAAGCATGTTATAGACAAAAAATTGAAAGTGGGAGAAACAATAGCATCTGAAAGCAATACAGGTGTAATCGTGCAAAAGTGGAAAGATAAGCGAGACGTGCTTACTCTAACCACAAAACATAGAGATGAGATGAAAACAGTGACTTATAAACGAAAAGAAGTAGTGAAACCTGCTGCAGTATTGGACTACAATAAAAACAAGTCTTTCATCGATATCGCAGATCAAATAAAGGTATATGCTTCATAACTACGGAGAGGTGTAAAATGGTATAGAAAATTGGCCGTCGAACTCTTGATTGGTGCAGCTACTGTAAACGCATATATTTTACACCAGAAAGTAGCAAATGAACGAATGACGATAACGAAGTTCAAGGAAGAAATTGCTATGGATATTTTGAATATAAGGTATGATCAAAACAACGTTGGAGTAGGTCAAGTTATTCGCCAACACAATTTGACAGATAAAGGGACCAGTAGTTGAAGAAGATGCGTCTTGTGTTACGAAAAATTACAACAAGAATATAATACAGCTCATGCACAATTGAAGACCCCCCAAAGCAGATATAAATGCACAAAATGCGATCAGCATTATTGTCTGGACTGTTTTATCAAAGACATAGGGTTACCAAAAAATAGTTTATGTATAATCTAAATAATTATGTATTTTTCTTTTAACAGTTTATTTATTTTGTTTCGTTATTTGTATTTTGTAGTTGTAGTTGCAGTATGTCTTAAATAAAAACATTATGAAATAAATATTGAGTAATAATAAAATAAAATATCAAAAAACACCGTGAAGCAACTAGTGATTCTCAAATCCACAGGCCAAGTCGGTATTTATTCCTTCCAGCCGTCTATATACACACCCATAAGGTTTAAATGGCAACGAGAATCACCGTATGCTTCAGGTGGCGGCTAGCGTTTACACATGCATGAGAAACATATGGGGTCTCTCATGGCTACTACGATAAATTTGTTGAGAAGCAAGTTATGCTTCTCATAGCAGTTAACCTGTTAATATACCCCTCAAAATGAAAAGATCGTCGACGCCCAGTTGAATAGAAACCTTAAAAAGATTTAAAAATATCCTTGAAATCATATTACAAGAGTGCACATAAATGTAATAATGCTTTCAGAGTAGAAAGTTAATTAAATTACGTTACTTCTACTACATATCCACCAAAAAAATATCACTGCATTATTTTCTCCAGGTTAGTATTTGTTGTTTTTTTGAATTTATCGGAAAATATGAATATGAAATCTATCACAACAACGCGCGGTGACGTCAAATTTGGAAACGAATTAGACCTAGAATTAAAAAGTTTGTCTCCGATATGTCACGTAACTGCGAGGAAGTAGAGAGTACCAAATAAAATATTACTTTGATTTCAAATAATGGCCAATCCTAGAATACATTGCATTCGCCATATTTTCAAGAAAAAATTATCTACAAAAATTTAAATATCAATTTACTGCTAAATTCGAGCCTTTTTCGGCATACTTTAAAACATACTGAACATTAATATTTTTTTAGGAAAAATGAAGTTATATGCTACAACACAAAATGTTTTCGTATGCAGCATGAACAAAAGTAATAGAGACCTGTCGGACATTGGCAGTGAAAATGTAATTTATTATTCTAAACTTCAGCGCGAATAACATAATAATTAATAATATCATACTTCTTGAATTAAAATTTTAGTGTATTGTACTGGCAGCACTGAAAGGTATGACCTGGAATAAAAATATAGATTATAAAATGCTTAATATTTTAATTTGGGAGTTATTTTGATGAGTAGTTTTTTATTTTTTGTAAACTTCAGTACAATAGCAGTCGATTATCTAGTACTTTTTAAGCTTTTTTTTTTCATTTTTGGTGGCATTTTGCTCTTATAAGTTGAAAAGCTCTTAAGCTAACTCCTAAACCTTTAGGCGTCCTCTTCTGTATTTCGCTGTATTCTTAATATTTTTATTATTTTATTGATATTCTGTTTTTATATACTGTTTAACAATTTTAAATAAAAATATTTAGAAAAAAATGTCGATTATTTTTCTTGAGAATTGTATCGGTTTAAATAAATATCAAATAATAAACACCTCACTTTTATCAAAAAAAAAAAAACAAATATGCTACAATAATTTTAAGATTATTTAATTTTCGTAAATGTAGCGACTCTTAACAATTTATAGCGATTTATTCCTATAAATCATGACTTAACGCTATTATATATATATATATATATATATATATATATATATATATATATTTTATTTTTTGTAAACTTCAGTACAATAGCAGTCGATTATCTAGTACTTTTTAAGCTTTTTTTTTTCATTTTTGGTGGCATTTTGCTCTTATAAGTTGAAAAGCTTTAGCTAACTCCTAAACCTTTAGGCGTCCTCTTCTGTATTTCGCTGTATTCTTAATATTTTTATTATTTTATTGATATTCTGTTTTTATATACTGTTTAACAATTTTTAAAAATATTTAGAAAAAAATGTCGATTATTTTTCTTGAGAATTGTATCGGTTTATAAATATCAAATAATAAACAACTCTTCTTTATCAAAAAAAAAAACAAATATGCTACAATAATTTTAAGATTATTTAATTGTCGTAAATGTAGCGACTCTTAACAATTTATAGCGATTTATTCCTATAAATCATGACTTAACGCTTTATATATATATATATATATATATATATATATATATATATATATATATATATATATATATATATGTATAACTCTGGTTTTGATTGATTTGATTCAAATATCATCACGCCTTATTAGACTGAATCCAACTTATGAATATTATGATAGAATCAAATTAGAAAAAAATATATAAAACTAAAATTGGGGAAGAATTAAAGTGTTTGACATTTTGCACAATGACTCCCTGTATAATATAAGATGTAATACAAATACACGTGTTAGGTTTAAGACTACCCGATGTACTCTTAAGCCTAACATTTAAGTAACTCTAAAAAGCTTCCACTTTCTAGTGGATTATAAACCGTCGAAGAAAAAATGTCATGTCATAAGTAAAAGTTTGTTGCTATTTTTTTATTAAGAATATCGGCAAGTCAATATTTTTCTATACTTATTTTTTACTTAATTAAAAAAATATATTAATTTTGCTTGAAAAACTGGAGACTTTCCTATATTCTATTCAGATTTTTTTTTCAAAAATGAAAACGGGTTTCTTACCAAACGACAATGTGTTTTTTCAAGGTCAGCAGCTGTCAGTTGTATTTCGCTCAACATCCGGATCGTTCACTAGACATATTGAGGTAACCCCCCACCTCAATATGTCTGCAGATACCATGTGATTTATGTACAGCACCAGAATCAAGAATTTAAATTCACTCCGACATCACTTAAAATATATAACATCTTCAACGCAAAAAACAGATTAAATTTGCTTTGTCTAAGCCAGATATCTATTCATTTATTTACGTATAAACCATTTATACAAAATTATTATAACCAATAATAAACTAAAAAAGCAAAATAAAATTTAAACAAAGATGGTGCGTGTATCTAGAAATAGGCATATAAAAATAAATAAAATACACAATAATCGTAACATCACAGAGTTCGATTTAAATCAAATATCATTTAAATATCACAATGTACGCACCTAATATTATACTTAAATTTAGAATGCGATACATTTCAATGCGAGATAACGGCAGTTTTGACCATATTTGCGGAGTAGAAAGGCACACAAAAGAGATCCTTACCAGAAACCTTCAAACAAAATTTTCATTTTGAATGCACTAGTACGTAAAAATCTCCTCCGCCTCTATATAGATATTATAATATGAGCACCAAACGACAACAATCGTTGAAGTCCAGCTCTAACAATAAAACTAAAAAGCAATTTATTGACATCGTAGGACAAATTCAGACAATTTCTGGTAAAAAAACCTAATTGTTTGAATCTTTTTGTGTTACTGAGTGAAGTGGATTTTAAAAGTTAATTGTCTATGAAAAATTACTTAAAGATCTTTAATTTCAGTAACCCGTTTAAATCAATATTATCATTTCCAAAATCATAGTCCTAAATAGGGATGGGCGCTTCATCAATAGGTCAGCGACATATTGACGACAAGTGGCGGTAGGTATGCAATAATCCCTATACGTATCCAATGATATCGATAGGTAGCTGATAACATCGATAATTATTGGTAAACGGATTACATATTCACAAAGGTGAGCTATTTTCTTGTTCTCTGATTTTTTTTGCGAACAAACTAGGAGCCATACGTTTATTTAAGTAAGGATTTCTCTTTTTATTTTTTGCTCTTCAATAAATTTTGGCTCCCAAACAGCCTTTGTCAAAATATATCGATAAGTAGTAGCAAACACCGATAGGTACGCGTGAACTATCGAGAGATAAGAATATCTATCGATAACTTAATTTTATCGACTAATTTTTATCTACCAATAGGCGATAGGTAAATTTTATTACATCCCAACCCTAGTCCAGAGTGATCGGCTGTTTTATCCTACCAAAACTAATATAAAAACTTTTTTTACATTTAATTTAAGAATATTTAACCTACACTACTCCCATAGGCATTATCATTCTGAATAAGTGAATTGCAGTCGTCATTGGACGAAACAGTTCTGAATATTTTTAAGTAATCTGCAAACATTAAGAAATTTGATCCCGAGACGAAATTTCTGATATCATTTACAATAAGTATAAACAACAGAGCTCCGATATGGGAACCTTGAGGTACATTTGATAAGACACTTTTGCAATATGGTTGTTTATTCAAACTCATTGTGCCCGTCCAGTTAGGAAGCTGCTAATCTACTGCATAATATGCTCTTTAAAACACACAGCATTAAGCTTACTTATTAAAAGTTGGTGATTTACTCCATCAAATGCCTTCGGGAAGTCAGTGTAGATAGTGGCAACTTGAAGACGGTTCTCGAAGGCAGGTTGGTTACTGTGAACCTTCTCAGCAAGAACCCATGTTGCTGTTCAGCTGGCCGAATCCCGCTTTTAAAATGGTAGCAACATTTTAATTATTCTTATCATTTAATTTTAATCAATAGTTTATTTTAATGTGATGCAGATTTAACATACGCAGAAGTGGAGGTTTCAGGGCTTTGATCAATTAAGAAATCATGGTTTTTAGGATTAGACCGTGTCAAGACGTATGTGTTCAAAGGAAGGAAAATGGTACATTAGGGCATTCTGTGTATAAAAAATCGACGCATACAATAGATACTTAAATGCAAATTTCCACCACCATCCAGCACAAAAGAAATGGGTTATTAACTCACTAGTATTTAGAGTTATTTCTATTTCTGATCAAGATTCTCTAAAACTGACCGAAACTCTTACATAGTAATCCAACTCCGTCAAAGGAGAATGATGAGGAGCCACCTTTAGGTAAATTGTTCTTCCCTACATGCGTGGTACTACAGACAAAATAGGAAGATTACTTCGGCGGTCCATCATACGCACATTCTTCTTTAATACACATAAAAAGATTGGACAATGCTCGCGATCCCCAACAGATATTGTAGCTTTTCAAAGAGGAATATATAAAATCCCCTGCTCCCGTAGAGAAGTGTATGTAGGAGAAACAGGTAGCTCAATATCAACTAGACTTAAGGAACATGAACAGACCACTGGCCATGGCCATATTACAGAGGTAAAGAAAATCAAGGTTCTAGCATCGGTTCCAGGATTTTTTAAACGAAAAATGAGAAAATCTATTGAAATTTTTAAACATACAAAAAATTTCAATAGAGGTACGTGGAAACCGATCTTAAAGGGTCAAGGATCAGCGAGTACAAGTCGGGTACAAAAGCCCGAGGAGTAAACATTCCTGAAGATGCCTCGTGCAGTCTAATCCCAAGAACCATGGTTTCTTAATACGTAGTACTTAAATTTGTCAAATAAGAAATATACCTCATTTCATGAAAAAATACAAATTGATGATTTTTTTATTAAAATATATTAAATAAGATCGCTTACAAAAAATAATATATTCATCCCCCAGCTGTACATATTTAACAATTGGCAAAAACGTATATATACAAACTATTGGGACTTATGCTTTAAATTAATCACGGTTTCTACACAATATGTTGGTAAAAATAAAAAAAAATCATAGATGCTGCTAGAATCCCGACACCAGTGTCCAGTCCTGGGCAATATCTTAGAATTATCAAAAAACTATGTGCTAATTTTTACAAACATATTACTTCAACAGGCACTCAGACTCACACCTATAGTCGTACTAACAGCAAGTACAAACCTATATCAAAGACCGATTATACTCAGAAGAGACAATCCAACAAATGGAAAATAAACCCCCCCTAAAATCATTTAAAATTGGCTTTTTGTTCGGCTATCTATAGTTCTAAACCTGCCAACACCACGTCAAATATTGCAAATTTATGAAACTGCCTGATGGACTTGTCTATTCGAAGTAAAATTTGTCTTGGTCTATACAGACGGGGTTATTTATAATATTTTGAGAACCTTCAGACCTCCCAGCAGTTCCTAGTAAAAATATTATAGACTTTAGGGGCCAAAATTTAAAAAATAGGGAGCAATTAAGGGCGTTTGGGAAAAATTAGAGACCATCAAAAAATTACGATTGCGCTAACAAGCTAATTTCATTGGGCGGTAGGAGAGAAACAAAAAGTATGGTTCGGAGGAGGTTTGGGCCAAGTAGCGTCCCAGAGACTTTTTTTGACTGTTACTCAAAACTTATTTTTAGTCGCCATTATTATACTGAACTGCTTGAACAGTGAATGTTGTATTTATGCAGGTAAGAAATGGTTTTTCAACTATTATTTTTTGTTAATATCCCTTTTCAACTTCTCTTTATTTTATATTTAGTGGGGGGTACTGTATGATATATAAAGGTATAAAATCATTGGGAATGCCTAATACAGAAAACCTTATATCCACTGGGACTTGCGTCAATCACAACACAGATTGTTCAATGTGCTTCCTGTTGGATTCGTTGAATGTTCAGTATGGCCTTCCTGGTTCGGTGGTAGGATACTCGGCTTTGGATGCCGCGCATACGTGTTCGAATCCCCGTTCAGACGAATGACTTTTTTTTAGTTTTTAACAAAACTGTTAAAATAATTGATGAAAAAGCGGATTAGGTAAGATCATGATCGTTCAGGTTTGCTGTAAAGAAAGAGCGCGGTAGCGCGAAAACAAAATTCCGTATCTATATTAAAACAAGGATTTTTTTAACTAACTTCATATTTTGTGGTAATTTCATATCAGATTAAAAATGACAAGAAATGCAGGGTTGGGTCCAAAACAATTCGGGAGGTTCAAATCATGACCCAAAGCTCCCGAATTTACTAGTAGACGAAATTGAATGTAACTATTAGCATATTTTGTATTATTTAAAAAAATATCACAAAAAGATAAACAGGGTCAGAAAAAAAATCAATTTTGCAGTAAACACAGTTCTGAAAGATGGGATGCAAATTAGAAGAGTGGCTGAAGAATTAGATTTTAATTTTGCGTCGTTGCAATGACAGGTTAAGAGGGCAAGTAGTTTTCCAGAACAGTAAAGAATATTCTTTTGTTTCCAATCCAAATACAAGCCTGGTGTCAGTAGCGGCTGCTCCATAAGGCCGCGTGTCCCTCTTGAAAAATGTTAACATGACACACAATTTCAATTCTTATAAATTTAATATTAATATAAGATTATGCTAAATTTTTTTACCCCAAAAGACATAAGTTTTTATGTCCCTCTTGAAAAATATTAACATGACACACAATTTCAATTCTTATAAATTTAATATTAATATAAGATTATGCTAAATTTTTTTACCCCAAAAGACATCAGTTTCTATTTCTAATTATCCGACCTCGTTGACTCGTGAGAATTCTCAAACGTATGTTTCAGGCGCAGCCTCTACAGCCGGTATTACTAACTCCATCGGCATCACGGAGAACAGCATACGAAGTGACCCGAATATATCGTTCGTTAAGCCGCGCATGATTCTCGGTCTCGTCATACGAAAATCAGATATCGAGAGTGTGTTTGGTTTCTGGTCGATAGTTTTTTATTTTATAAAGTGTGTATGTCTAACTATAATAATTAAAGATGTGTCAATATGAATGCTGTACACAATCTTTTACAAAAAAAATTCGACTGATTAGAGGATAAGTTAAAAATTAAAGAGCATGGCAGGGCTTTGCCCGATCTAAATTTAACACAAGTTTGTGAACGAAAGGCCGAAAGCAAGTCTTTTACACGACGAAAGAGACCTATAAAAAAATAACTAGATATGTGGATGTGAAATAAAAAATGTATTTTACTGTTTCCCGTGTTTGCTGTTTTATAAAGCCTACTCTAGAATGGACCTTAACTGGGCAAGGAAAGGAATAAACGATTTACACCACCATCCTGAAAAAATGAGGAAGCATGAGTATTGAGTCTTCTCGTGACCATATTAATTCTTGCAAAGCTTTTGCTATTATGGTATTCTAGACGGCATGCTACAAGTGTGTAGAGAAGAAATTTCTAACCAAACTGAAACGGCAGATTTTTTATTAATTCAAGCCGATGAAACCACCAATGTATCAAATTATTGTCAAATGGTTATAATACTAAGATATTTTTATAAAGGATCAATCCGTGAAAATTTTTGGTGTTTTATAAGGGTTAAAGATAAAACAGCAACCGGGTTAAAAACTTGCATTGAAAATGAAATTGACCCCCTAGTTTTAAAGACTTTACATTATAAAACTATTTTTGTTCTCGTCCTTTTCAAGATTGAAGCTGATTTTAACGTAGGTGAGCTAGTGAGTACTCGGGAGCTTATATTTATAATAATATACCAAGTTAAACCCCACGAGCCGCCACTGCCTGATGTTTTGTCGAGACCAGGAAAAATTGTTAGCTACGTATTTAAAAAAGTGCAGTAATATGAACTATGGGTTGATAGTGCAACAAAGTTAGTTAGAGTCAATTATCCTAAAGAATGTGATAAGCATCGGGCTACTGGAAAAAATTGGCTAGCCGGATTTATGGAAAGAAATTCAGACAATTTTGTAAGAGGCTACTAACTTATCTAAAACCACAATCTTTAATAACCATGATGTTGCTACATACCTTTTTAAAGAGAAAAGTACAGGTTTCCCTCAAGCAAGTTATGATTGTGATGAGCCCGTTTGAACCACGGAAGCCACCTAAAATAATGGCAAAAAAAGGACAGAAGAAGCTGAATTGGGAAAACTAGTAACCGTTTCTTGTTTCATTAATGCAGCAAGAAATACAATGCTAATAGTTACTTCAGAAAATAGCCTAGAATATTCATTTTATCAAATATTCTGGTACCTCTTGGCAAAATCCTTGTTTGTTGCTCTTTGATAACCATAAAAGTAATGTGAACTTACATGTCATCAAGATCGCAAAAACATGGTCTTATCTCCTAACATTCCCTCCTCATTGCAGCCTATAGGCATTACAGTCTATGGGCCATTCAAGATATATTACAATTCGGCTGCAGCAGCATGGATGACATCTAATCCCGGCAAAATAATATCCGTACCGAATTCTAGAAATAGTTAAGAGAGCTTTCAATAAGGCTATGTCAAAACAAATTTTTCTCTGGTTTTGAAAAAGCTGGTTTTGAAAATGCTGGTATTCGCCTAGTAAATCCAGAGGTTTTTTCAGAGCAAGATTTTTGAACTTCTCAAGTATCAGACGGGGTAGAAAAGTATAACAACCCTCCTTTACTGGAAGGCAATGAGATTAATTTGGAAAATGTTCAGCTTTCTATACTTAGGAACATTTAAGTGACTACCCTAAAAGCAGTGCAAGGTGAAGCAATTTGCCCTTATTTAAATAGAGCTACAATTTGTTCTTTGAACTGTCTAATTTTTACAAATGATCTATTGGTATGTATTTTAGATGTAGTTGCCTTAAATGTTTACTAAGGGAAAAGGAGTATTTATTTTGGGAAGAAAGTGGAACGTTAAACGAAAATAAAAAATATTTGGCAGTTTGTTGTATTTTTATAGCAAAATAATCTAGAAAATAACTATAACCCAAACCTCCTTTAATATGACCCAATTCTCCCTACAAGCGGAATGTATGGATCAAAATGCACTATCTGATCTTTTTAGCTATTTGTCTGGGGCTATCAAAGTCACAGATCTCAAGGAAGATTTGTGGATATATACTCCATCTTTTAAGCATACCAGGACATTAGAAGAAATTATTTTTAAGTGGGAATGTTTTAAAAGTAAAAATTGACCCAAACCTCCCGCCCCTCCCCTGCGATAGTGGTAGTTTCTAACCGCATTTAATAATATGAACTATGGGTTGATAGTGCAACAAAGTTAGTTAGAGTCAATTATCCTAAAGAATGTGATAAGCATCGGGCTACTGGAAAAAATTGGCTAGCCGGATTTATGGAAAGAAATTCAGACAATTTTGTAAGTGGCTACTAACTTATCTAAAACCACAAGCTTTAATAACCATGATGTTGCTACATACCTTTTTAAAGAGAAAAGTACAGGTTTCCCTCAAGCAAGTTATGATTGTGATGAGCCCGTCTGTACCACGGAAGCCACCTAAAATAATGGCAAAAAAAGGACAGAAGAAGCTGAATTGGGAAAACTAGTAACCGTTTCTTGTTTCATTAATGCAGCAAGAAATACAATGCTAATAGTTACTTCAGAAAATAGCCTAGAATATTCATTTTATCAAATATTCTGGTACCTCTTGGCAAAATCCTTGTTTGTTGCTCTTTGATAACCATAAAAGTAATGTGAACTTACATGTCATCAAGATCGCAAAAACATGGTCTTATCTCCTAACATTCCCTCCTCATTGCAGCCTATAGGCATTACAGTCTATGGGCCATTCAAGATATATTACAATTCGGCTGCAGCAGTATGGATGACATCTAATCCCGGCAAAATAATATCCGTACCGAATTCTAGAAATAGTTAAGAGAGCTTTCAATAAGGCTATGTCAAAACAAATTTTTCTCTGGTTTTGAAAAAGCTGGTTTTGAAAATGCTGGTATTCGCCTAGTAAATCCAGAGGTTTTTTCAGAGCAAGATTTTTGAACTTCTCAAGTATCAGACGGGGTAGAAAAGTATAACAACCCTCCTTTACTGGAAGGCAATGAGATTAATTTGGAAAATGTTCAGCTTTCTATACTTAGGAACATTTAAGTGACTACCCTAAAAGCAGTGTAAGGTGAAGCAATTTGCCCTTATTTAAATAGAGCTACAATTTGTTCTTTGAACTGTCTAATTTTTACAAATGATCTATTGGTATGTATTTTAGATGTAGTTGCCTTAAATGTTTACTAAGGGAAAAGGAGTATTTATTTTGGGAAGAAAGTGGAACGTTAAACGGAAATAAAAAATATTTGGCAGTTTGTTGTATTTTTATAGCAAAATAATCTAGAAAATAACTATAACCCAAACCTCCTTTAATATGACCCAATTCTCCCTACAAGCGGAATGTATGGATCAAAATGCACTATCTGATCTTTTTAGCTATTTGTCTGGGGCTATCAAAGTCACAGATCTCAAGGAAGATTTGTGGATATATACTCCATCTTTTAAGCATAGCAGGACATTAGAAGAAATTATTTTTAAGTGGGAATGTTTTAAAAGTAAAAATTAACCCAAACCTCCCGCCCCTCCCCTGCGATAGTGGTAGTTTCTAACCGCATTTCTCTTATCGAGACGAGTTAATTAAATGCTATTTTCTTTACGCACTAAGATGCGAACTTTCTCAAATATTTTTTTCGAATTTAATTTTGACCTTCCCGTTAAAATGTACTAATACCCTCGGAGTGTTGTTGAAGGCTATACAAATCTTCCAATACAATAAAAACTAGCATTCAGTACATTTAAGTTTATTTTCACTCTCTTTTTTGTCCGCTCACTGGAATATAAAATCATTTGTCTTTTAGTAAACTGCTCATTTTAGATATAGCATTTACCCATTAATTTAACAGATCAACACAACTATTTTTCTTCAAAATACAAAATCTTCATTACACACTTCCTTGACTCTACAGATCTAAGCGCCAGAGTGACTAAGTTTTTTTATTGTGTGGTTATTTGAAATAAAAAATAATAATTAATATTACGGTAACATTGTCACACTTATCACAACTACACTGCTGTTAGAAAATACGAGAGTGTGCGAAAATCCAGACCCCCTGAAAATAAAATGCTTATGCTGCTTATCAACTGAACCAGATAACAATCCCTCTCGTGAATTCACTGCGAAAATAGTTCACCTATATTTTAACTGATGTAACTAAGACACTTAAATGGTTTTTGAAAAAACCAGATTGAGCCAACAAAATTTCTAATGTATAGAATCCCAAGTATTATTAACTTTTTGAACAAAAGAAGTGGTAAAACGATGCCAATTTCAGAATTTTGATATATTATTTTAATGTAACACCCTGTATATTATTCGATATTAACATTTCCAAAAAGCAAAGGATTCAACAATATATAAATAGGTATAATACCCATTAAAAATAAAATTATTTAAAAATATAGATAAAAATATTCAGTAATAACATGTTTCATATTGGTAAGTCCTTTGTAGTTATTAATTCAAAACACGTACCTAGTGTAGATAATCGTCAGAAACGTCGATTCGTAAGCAAATGTTAATCGGGCATGTAGCCAGGAGAGGTCCCCTAAAACTTTGAAAATATATTGGTATAGGCATGCTTCTTACTAATTTTCCTGAGGTTTGACCATTTGGACTCCTGAACTGAATTTCTCGCTACATGCCTGGTTGTTATATATTATCGAATTCGTCTTTATATACTCTCAATTAAATATGAATAATATACAGGGAGGCTTATAGTTTACAAAAATGATAAGAAAACGGTCAAAACTCAGAACTTTGCAAGAATGTACCTTTTCTTTCGGTTAAAACAAATGGACACTGTCTTAGCTATATCACTTTAAATATAAGTGGAATCCAGAAGGTAAATGCCAATAAATGACAACGTGGCACCTCCTTAAAAAATCTAATATGTAACACTACTACTGTATTAATATACAGGGTGTCCTATTTAAAATAAGAAAGTTAATACCTGGCCAGGGTAAGACAAACACCCTGTATACATGGAAATAATATAATTCTTAAAAATTAAAATTAGAATTTTTTATATATGACTTGTTTGTATATGTCTTAAAGCTTATAAAGCACTGTATCCGCTCGCTTCGAAGCTAGCCAACAGGAATTTATATTGACTATTTCAGTTGCCAAACAGTTTTTTTACTTTTTGAACTATCTTCCCTTACGATGTCGTAGAGGATTGTGTAGTTACCTCTGGCTGGGCATCAAATGTTCAAACCCAATAAACTAGAAAAATCAGTGTCTGACAAATATTCAATGGTTCCTAAATTATCCTAAATTCTCCGAGATATTCTCAAATCCGAAAAATAAAAAAAAAAAAGGACGAAATTGAATTTTTATCCGCCGATTGATATCACTGTTATGAGGTAAGTAGTACGTAATGTTACATGGGAAACCCTGTACCTAAGTCAAATTAGGTGATTCCCGAAGTATCAACACCAAATTGAAAAAAAGAAGTCAATAACAAATCACAACATTTTTGAAACTCACATAGCAATTTTTGCCCAACCTATGCATCAAATATGTTTTATTTATAGGCAAGTTATGTCGCAATACAGCAGGAAGATGATATGGGTATAATTCGGAAATTACCAAGGCTTCCGTGCGTCGGGACTCTAATCGCAGTATTCTCTTTTCAGGGATGTATTTAGATATTTTTCTGTTATAAGAAATAATCAGTCGCAAAATCGCCATTTCTTTTTTTTTGCCAATATTTGTGTTGTGTCTTATTTTTCTAAAATCTAATCCATTTATCCGATTCTTGTTTATCAGGAATTATTTTTAGAAACGTAAAACTCCGAAAAGTGCTTTCATTTTAGAAAGGACATTACAAATATTGTCCATAAATTTAAATGGCGAATTTTCCACATATTTAATAAGTTAATTCGAATTTGAAGCAGTATAAATCTGCCAAACGTACTCAATAAAGCTTATTATATGTATTTACAAATAACGTTTTTTTTTCATTACTAGATATACAAACAAATATGTTAATAAATTACAATGGTGTATACAATAGTCAGAAGATTTGAAATTACACAAAAAAAACTTAAAAGCAAATTTTCAATGTGAGTTTTAGAACTCATAGTAACTATTTCCACCCACATTCACTAAAGAAGTTTAAATTAAGACCAGGGGTGCGATTTTGGAGATAACGATAGTTAAGTTAACGTTCGCTAATCAAGTGATTTAGCGAAACAATAGATAGGTGTTTAGAAGTAGCAATCATTTCATAAATGGAAAATTACATGCATATTTTGACATCAAGTAAGCCATGTTTTGCACCCAATTTGACAGTTCCTCTTAACCTTAACCTTAAATTATTTTGTTGACGTTGATGAAAACATACAAAACACGAAAAAAGTTTACTAGTTTCTGTTTATTAACATACACATATTTTATTATTCTGGAAATAACGAAAAGATGAAGAATCAAGCAGCTGCAGCTTTTAAGTCCGTCTGAAAAACCACAATACTTGTATTACAATACATTTGAACACTTTTAAAAGAGAAGATAAAGCGGCATTGCTAGTTCGAGTTGGCCAGAGTTGGTGATCGAATAATTATTGTTCCTAATTCCACCGAACGTCGTTGTTTATGTTCGGTGCTAATACCTACTGTTTCTGTAATCCAGAAGAACCACAAATAATTGGGGATTCTAAATTTAAATGTTTACAAGTGAGTGCAGTGAGAAATGGTGAACATTTTAGTGGATTTGATTTCATATTATCTACAGTACTAGGCTTTTGATGTTAACAACGGAATTTCAGAAAACGGCATAAAAAATATTTTAGAGACATTAGAAAATATGATATTTTTAAAAACACTAGCAGGTATTTGGAGCTAACTATTTCAAGGTAACACTTTTTTAAATAAACAAAGAACTCAAGTTATTTTCTTTATTATCAAAAAAATTAATGTATATTCTCAATAGCGATAAATGTATTATCAGATAATACATTTATCTGTTTTATTTATTTTGAATTAAATTATGTTTTACATTTAAACTGTATTTTCATATCTATAACATAAGACACATCACGACATCACAAGACGACACATCTGTGCAAAAATATGTGCTCCAAAGTAGGTCGCATCTAAAGCGATTTAGTTGCACCATAGTACCTACAGATGGCGCCACTGGTTGCCTATTTCCCTCGTCGACTTTCAAAGTCGAATGACATGACACCTTGTTTGTTTCAGGGTTAAGGTATTATATATAATATTATATACATATATATATACATATATATAAATATACATATATATATATACATATATATATATATATACATATATATATATATATATATACATATATATATACATATATATATACATATATATCTACATATATATCATGATACAAAGAAAGAGAAGATATGACATTGCGCAGGTTCAAGGCCAATGAAGTCGAATCGTATACGTCATGTGGTTGTAAATAGAATCTAACCGCCATTTGATTTGCATTGTGTCGTGTGTTCGTGGTCGGGTTTTTATTTTATTTTGGACGAATATTTGTTTAAAATGCGTTGTTCGGTGGCTAATTGCCATACAGACTATGAGTCTAAAGACTTTAATAGAGAGATAATGTATTTTCGGTTTCCCAACGATGAAAATCTTTGCCGGGAATGGGTATGCCTGCAAACGGGAGGACAAGGTGAATACGAAAAACGCGCGAATTTGCTCAAGACATTTTCACTCTGATTCTTATGAAAGAAACTTAAGATTCGAGCTTTTGGGATATTCAGCGAGAAATCGTCGCCTTCTGAAACCGGACGCAATACCCACATTGAATTTACCAAAGAAACCTATGAAGACCTCAACTAAAAAAAATAGAGAGGATCGTGCGAATAAAAGAAACCGTACCAAATTAGTGAATAGTATTCTGGAAGCTAGGTGAGTGAAATACCAAAATGTATGAATACCAAATGTATGATATGTATGTAGATTAGTCAGGGCTAAACTAACTTAAACCTATTATTGGTGTTTTGTGGTTTGGGATACTTTTTAGTAGTTATTTTATTTTATTATTTTATATTAATAGGTGAAGGTGTTAATACATAGAGAATGTTTTGTTGTAGTGAATGTAGTAATCAAGAAGATAGTTTTGCGGGTAGCACGACTAACAATAACAGGAACGATGGTGTTGGAAACATAGTTAGTCGATGAAACCGATATCCAGCCCAAAAAAGATATTGGGTATGTGTTTATTTTTGCAATAGTTAGACTGTATTACACATTATAATATGATGTTTTGTTTTGCCTCGTGTTTGCTATTTAAGATGTTATTTTATGTATACTATTGACTCTTATCTGCCTGTGCTATATACTCATAATTTATAATTATTTTAGTACTAACACTGACATTGATGAAAGGGATGACATCATTAGAAAATTAAGAAAAGAAAATTCAGAACTAAAAAATGAAAATGGTATATTTAAAAACTTTTTCTCACACTCCCAAGTAAATAAACTAAAATATCCCAAAAAACGAGTAACCTGGACTGTAGAGGATATTTCTAAGGTCAGTATAAAAATAAATTATGAATAATTTATTAATACCAAAGAAGAGGTTTGCGGTATGCACACAAAAAAGAAAGATAATGTATTTTGTGCTGAATTTTTATGTATTTTTTTTATTTCAAAGGTGAACATGTTGACAAATAATTTCAAGAAATAATTATTGTACACAAACTATACTGTCTTATTTCCATTTTTTTTTTTCATTATTAAAAAAACTTTTATTTTTATTTATAGGCTATTGTTATTCACTCTGCAGGTGCCCGAGCCTATAGGCTTTTATTAAAAAAAGGCTATCCATTACCCTGTGTTTCAACACTTAGAGGATGGGCCAAAAAAATAAAGGTGGAACCTGGCATTTTAAAACAGGTAAGATAATGAAATCAGGGTGTACTAGGGGTTTTAATATACTTTGTTATAAAGTTGTTTTTTTTTACAAAATCAATTTAATTTTAAAAAAATGTGTCTGATCACAGCTTTATGGACTCTAAAAAACTTGTGTAAATTAAAATGACTTTAAAGGGCTAGTTTTTGATATCCATAAAGCTACAACATATAAAAAAACTAGAAAATTGACGGAGATATATTTTACCATTGTCCAGTGCGTTGGTCCAAATGGTATTGATTAGTTTGTCATTAATTAGCTTTTAAAAAGGTAAGATAGAAAAGTTAAATGTATTTTCCCCAAACTTATCGTCTTGCCACCAGTAAATTCTTGTTATTGTTTTCTCTAAGGTTTATTAAGGACATTGAGATGGATTTCTTTGCAGGTTTTCATGATTGTCAAACAGACCGATTTAACTGACCTACAAAGAGTGTGTGTTTTATCCTTTGATGAAATTAAAACTAGAAGTGCTTACTTATATGACAAGGTAAACGACCAGACATTGAAGCCCTATAATTATATTCAAGTAGCTACTATAAGAGGTTTATTTGGTAATTGGAAGCAACCCATTTCCTACGATTATGACTGCCAAATGACGAAAGACAAACTTTTTGAAATCCTTAAGTTCCTAGAAAAGGCAGGATTCCCTGTCGTTGCAGTAGTAAGTGACTTAGGTGGAGGTAATCGTGGTTTGCACAAAGAATTGGGAATTACTACAACACAAACTTGGTTTATAAATCCACTATCCAACCAAAAGGTGTTTGTATTTGCAGACGTTCCACATTTGATCAAATTATTAAGGAATCACTTTGTTGATCAGGGTTTTATTTTAAATGGCAAAGAAATCAATAAAACCATTATAGAGAAACTAATAGGCATCACTAATTCCAGTGACCTAAATATAGCTCACAAAATTTCGATGGATTCTATAAATGTTAAAGGCGCCCAAAGGCAAAAAGTGAAACTGGCAACAAAACTATTTTCCCATACCGTTTCAAGAGCTCTTACAAGATGTGGAATGCTTGGAGAATTTGGGGATGAAAATTGGATGGAGTGTGCAGAATTTTTTAAGGATGTAAGTTGGATGCTAGTTTTTGTATAATACTGGTATGATCTAACGTCAACTTTGTGATTAATGGTATTTTGTTTTTAGGTAAATGACTGGTTTGACGTTCTCAATGTAAGAGTGCCTGAAGAAGATAGCAGAGAAAGAAAAAAAGCTTACGGCCTATCACTTGAACTTCAAACCAACATTTTAGATAAAATGAGCAATATCATTTCTTCTATCAGGGTTAAAGGTAAAAATACATTATTACCTTTTCAAAAGGGAATTCTGATTACCAATTCATCCTTAAAAATGTTGTATGAAGATCTTAAAGAAAGAAACGGTATTAAGTACCTCCTCACCTACCGTTTGAATCAGGATGTGCTGGAAAATTTTTTTGGTGTCATAAGATCAAAGGGAGGTTTACATGACCATCCAAACCCCCTTGAATTTAAATATCGCCTTAGAGCGTATATTTTAGGAAGAAATGAAGGAGCCTTATTCAGTGAAGGTAATACTCAAAAATTAAAATAAGTAAAACTCAAAGTCTCAAACACATTAAAGATTAATACATTAAAATAAAACAAGAATATAAGACAAATTAAAATTTAAAGATTAAAAAAATGTGAAACATGTTAAAATGACATAAACAACCTATTTCTATACGTAACAATAATAAATAAATATAATAATAAGCATACCGGAGTAACGTTTTATTGTTTAACACATCACTGACTTAGGTCTAAACTTTCAGTTTTATTTATTTTAATTTCACAAATTCTTTGATTTAAGGTAATACTCAGACAGACGACACCCCCGATTTGGAAACAGAAAATGTTTTAAGTAAAGATCATTTTCGACATCTAGTTACAGAAGACCCTCCAATTTCTGATGCTTTAAACCAAGAACTGGACTCCATACCTTATGATGGTTTACAAAATTTAGCGGGGTTTATCTGCCACAAGCTAAAGAAGTCAGAACCAACAGCGTCTACCTCCACAAATACTCTAGACAATTCTTTAACATGGGTTGATCATTTGTCTGAAGGTGGTTTGGACAAACCATCTGAGGAAATGATGCAGCACATAGAAAAATTGGAGACAATTTTTAACAATGTTAATGCTGATAACCTGCATATTTGTAAGGGATATATCAGTTATTTAATTGACCGCAGTTCCAATGTGGATTGTAGCCTAAATGTAAAAAAAATATTTTTTAGATCTCGAATGTTTTTCCGCATGAGGAATTTAAATAAAGAATTGTTAGACAGAGATTTTTCAAAAAAAAGAAAAATGTTAAAAACTGTTAAATAATGTTTTTTTTATTATTGTATTATTTATTATTTTGTTAGTATTGTTAGCTAGTTAGTATGCAGACTCAGACTAAGAGCCCTGAACTAAGGCTTATTTTAATATTCCATGTATTTTTGTAAAAAATCAAAATAGCCCCTTTTGTTTGCATAATTAAACTTGTAATTATTTTAGTGATCCTTATATTTTCATTACATTAGGTTTTTGGAAAACTATTTTTTGTAAAAACCCAGTTTTTACAAATGGATATCAAAATATATTTTTAAAAAGTTTTTTTTCTATTTGCATCCCATTTAATACAATAGAGTCATCAATAATCATCATTATTAATAAAATAAAACAAAACATCATATTATATTTTGTTTATCGTTTTATCTATTTTTTTCAGTACCCATAAATAAATATTTTTATACCTGTGTTTTTTTTATCCCAATCAAAATAGTTATTTTATGCGATAAGTGTGTGAAGTTATGATTTTTTGACGAATGTGAAAATCACATGAGTCAAAAAAGGTAGTATTTTACACACTAGTAGCATACAAATTTTTTTCTAAAACCAAAAAAATCGTAGCAAAATTTCCAAATTTTTCAATTCCTTTACACACTAGTGTAAAGTAAATTTGACATATTTTTAAAACTGACATTTGTCAAAATATTAAAATTTTTCAATTACTTTACGCACTGTTTTAAAATGTTACACGTCTTGAACAGTGCGTAAGGTGAGTACTTTACGCACCGTTGTAGAAAAAATAATTTATGTAAAAGCAATACCTAAAAATAATAATATTATTATTATCTTTGGTAAAAGTAATTAGTGATTCTGATTCCATTCTAAAAGAAGGGTATGTTTATCTATTAATGTTCTTGAGAAGTAAAAAAACACCCTTTTCAATCACATAAGGACTTAATTTGTATTTTTTTTCTATACATTTTATTTTTGAATTCATCATAAATACTTACCTACCCGGTTGTGAAGAACGGTATTTTAGCCTATTACCGTTCACGAGATACAAAAAACCACCCCAATTAACCCCCTAGGGGTTAAATTTGTAGTTTTTTTCTATAGTCTTTTTTATCTTATCATAACTACCCGATTCTAAATGAATGGTCTCTTTACCTATCACCTTCTCCAAATTCAAAAACTGCCCCTTTCAACCCCTTATGGGGTGAAATTATCATAATGTATTGATTATGCATTGTCACAAAAGCTTAATGTGTGTACAAAATTTAAAAATAATGGAAATAATAAAAATGGTTGAAAAAGCTGTTACAAGATTGAAACAAACAAACAAATATACTGGTCAAGTTAAATAAAACCCTTTTAAAAGCGAAAAATAGTACCCTCTTTTTCTTAAAACCTACTGTATTTAACTATTTTTATTTATTTCTACTCATATGTTTAAATGTAACTGTTTATTTTGATATAATCATGTTATTTAATATTTAATCCGCAAATCTAGTTCACTATAGCTACTTTTTGATTACCTCAGGAAGCTGTAAAATATTCTCCTTCATAAAATTATTGTATAAAACGTACCAGTATAGATAAATCGTCAACATTTGTTCATGTTTAAAGTTCATATCTAACTTAATATGCAGAAAACCACGAAAATCCCATATCCCAATATGTTAAATTTAAATTTTACGAACCGCGTGACGTCATGCGCGAACTGGACAAATTTGTGACCGCGATTTAGCATATCTTGTTTTCTTTGTATCATGCATATATATATACATATATATATATACATATATATATACATATATATATATATATATATATATATATATATATATACATATATATACATATATATATATATATATATATATATATATATACATATATATACATATATATATATATATATATATATATATATATATATATATATATATATATATATATATATATATATATATATATATATATATATATATATATATATAGCCAGTGCCCTGGAAAGAGTTTAAGATACTCTATTTGTAATTGATATATTTGGAATTTGTTTGTCCTAAAATAATATGACCATTTTAGATAGGTATGAATTTCAATTTTGAGAACTACATAAATCGGTAACCATTTCTACAGGCACATAGCCAGAAATTCAGTTCGGTGGTCCAGAGCAGAAATTCATTTCGGGGGGGAGGGGGGTCCAAACGGTCAAATTTCAGAAAAATTAGTAAAAAACATGCATATACCAACATATTTTCAAAGTTTCGGGAGGAGACTCAGACCCCCAGAACCCCCCTGGCTACGTGCCTGTATTTATATAACATAGGTATTTTTAGAACATCCGAAATGCAGTTTTTTTGGAAATGTATCTTCTAGTTTTTCTTATGTACAAAAAAAATACAGAGCATTCAATTAAAAAAATAGATTTTTTGTCAGCCTCAGTATATGTTGAAAGATACTGAAAATTACCATACAATTGATAAACAGAAATGTTATTTTTTTTCTAATTCTTTTGATTACAATAAAAATAAAGAAATTACTCCATTAAATTCTAGACATGTCTAGAATAATTATTTTGGACTTACAAATAAATCAAATTTGACCCTTTGGCAATTTTCCATAGGTACCAAGAGAAACAGCTGGAAATAATAGTTCCACTTTCATCTCCTAACTTTTGGAAATATGCTTAATGATTTATAATAAATTTTATTTATTTATATATAAATTGTATTTACGGAGTTCATTAATCTTCAACTCTGTATATCTCTCAGCAGTGGCGTATATTTTTATAACGGTAAAAAAATATTTTAATATATTAAATTATATAATTTATTAATTTCAATTTTGCTTCTGGGGGGATTTTGAGACGATAAAAATGTTCAACAACCAAAATAAAGAAAAAAAATGTCTTCATTTCTTGTTGTTTACACCTATATAATGTAAATAATATGATACAAAAAAAAAACGTTACTTAATTTTATAAAACTGGCTTCTAAAAAAAAGGTCATTACTTTACACTATTTCTATCATTTTAGCTTAAATAAAAGTGGCTCTGGGAGGGAGGAGGGTTTTAACACCAACCCCCCCCCCCTCCTTTATATGACACTGTCTGTTAGTGTATCTACTCAAAATGTCTAAAAATAAATAATTTTCTAGGTTTAAGTGCAGTCACAAATCTTTCAAGATATCAATGAAATAGTTATTCATTTTGATTGTCTTATACTTAAGTAAGTCAAAAATTCTACTTTGATGAATTAGTTTTTAAAGCTCTTTAAAAAAGTTCTTTATTTTCTAGATAAAAAAAAATATGATTTAAAATAATTTATTGTTCGAGTAATTACAAGCTGAAATATAGTTTCCATTGCTGCTGATTTCTGATGATATGTAAGGTGATGCCATTTTTTTTACAAGGGACCAAAGGACTTGACTCAGCTTGAAATACCTAAAAATAGAAACACAAAATATAATATAAGAAAAACTGCTTTTCTAAGAATCATCTCCAAAGCATGAAAATTATATAAAGTTTTATTAACTCAAACTTCACTATTATTATTTTTATTATATCTGTTACCATTTTAAAGCCATAATAAACTTAATTGTCCCCTTAGTTGACTGAAATAATGTTGTATTCTTGCATTATTATTTATTGCATGAGTAAACAGACAATTAAATATCCCAAAGGATACCCAAATTTTAAATTTACGTTTTCCAAATTCATCGTTCTAAATAAAAAAAATAATGAACAGCTATGTGAACCTAAACATAAAGAAACATTTTGTGAAGTTATAGGTGCAATATGTTTTTTTTTTAATTTAAAATTCCAAAATAAAGATATGTCAATTTTTTGATAAACATTAAAGACCAATCCTCAAGAAGCAATTACTTGTTTAATTATGTAGAATTATTCTAGTTGTAAGATATTTTAAAAATCATGCTGAACAAAAGCTTATAGAAATTGGGAGGGGTATACCTTAAAGGACCATAAACCTTATGGAAAACCATTTTCAGTGACATATATATATACATATATATATATATATATATATATATATATATATATATATATATATATATATATATATATATATATATATATATATATATATATATATATATATATATATATATATATATATATATATATATATAATATATATATATATATATAGATATATATATATATATATATATATATATATATATATATATATATATATATATATATATATATATATATATATATATATATATATATATATATATATATATATATATATATATGATCCTTGTTTGGAACATGTTCTGCATCACAGCAGACACAATGATCATTTTATATATATATACATATATATATATATATATATATATATATATATATATATATATATATATATATATATACATATATATAAATATATATATATATATATATATATATATATATATATATATATATATATATATATATATATATATATATATATATATATATATATATATATATATATATATATATATATATATATATATATATATATATATATATATATATATATATATATATATATATATATATATATATATATATATATATATATATATATATATATATATATATATATATTGTCAAAGGTTTATCTGGTCTGCTGTAAAATTTTGTTGCTAGCTACAAGGAACTGGCTTGACGGATATATATTTTATCTATCTGAGTATTAACCTCCCAAAAATTCAGAGGTTTATATTTTTAAAACTGTTTTCTGTGTAAGACCTCAACCTTATATAATAAACTACTATAAAACAATTAGTGAATTTCACTAAAGCAAGTTTTCCTTAAGGGTTCTCAGTGGTCCTTTTAGGTTACCACTTCCCAATTCTGCCCTTCTCATAGGCCTTGTTTATCACGATTTTTAAATTATCATTACGCATATAACATGACACGCACTACACAATAGCTCTAATTATTATAATGGGTAATTTATATTAAGTAAGTTGCACATTTTTCAATTTTAAAATTAAATATATCAAATTTTACCGAAGCATCTTACATGCAACAGAGCGTTATCATGTAAACCTAATGAGGTATAGGTACAATGTATCTACGGATATAATTCATATCTCAAAGTAGATAAAAATTATAGGTAGCATTCTAATATATAACTGTGCCATTGGCTTTATCTCATATATAAAGTCTATGGCTCTGCCTAATTTTTAACATATTTGTCCTGTATCTGAAGCAGAACCTATTTACAAATAAACAAAAACATTTCATAAAAGTAATGAACATAATGAAGTTATTAAGTCAATGCAATAGTTATTTTTTAAAATATAATATTGAGGTATGAAACTTCTAAAGAAATTTGAGCAAAGCAAAAACCAGAAATCACACTACATACATTTTGGCATTACTGAATCCTTTGAAAAACAGAAGGAAATCTTATAGGGTCCATTGGACCATGCACACTTCCTAAACATAAAACAATCAGAATTAATACTTACAAAGTTAAATATCTTCCGCGATTATCAAGCAGGTTCTAATGGTACTTCAGCTAATGCTGATCAATGGTTCTTCCTCTGATTGACCAAGCATGTCAAAGGTAGATGAAAATACTGTATCATCTACTAGGCATCATTTCCATATCATTCCCTTCTTTTCAGTGTCGGCAAAAACTTTAACTAAAAATATTGCTCTCATAACTAAAAATATACTGTGCAACATGATACTAATTATATCCCTTATAGTACTTCTTCTAATGACAAACTAAGATTAATTGACCTTGCTTCTCAACATCGAATCTCGAATGATCGATTTATCAGTATGTATAACAGAGACACAGATATATAATTTTTAGCAAGTATTATTCTATTTGTTTAGAAATAAATAATTTCATGCCTACCTGAAAAAGTTACACATAGATATCACTCATTATAATTATATATTGAATCAGGAATTGGCCGTATTGCTCTTCAGTATTTTCATAAATAGAAAATGTTCTTCCTTGTATTAAGTATTAATATACTACTGCGATTATGTCCAACTTTGCAGTTTTTAAATACACAATTCTTCTATTTCTTTCTGAATAATATACGTTTTCGCTTATACTGAGAACTAAAACATAAACAAAGGTAAATTTAAGACAGAAGTGAGTTAGGTTAGGTTATAGTGATGTGCAACTTTGATAAAATATTCGAATTTTGTATCGGTATTTGGATTAATCGATACACAAAAAATAAGATAGTATGGCATGTTATACACAGTACTGTACTTTTACTAAACTGTCCATAAATTCTCGTTTCATAAAAAAAGTTCATATTCATAATATTATTATAAATTATGTACCTATAATATATGTTACAAAAAAGACCCTCACCTTTAAACCTATTGCCTAAAACAATTAACAATTATACAACCCATTAAGGAATTCTATTTTATTAGTTTACAAAACGTATCGCAAGTATCTGTTGTAAAAATAATAATAAGGATATCCCTAGCCAGAGGAAAAAATTTAATTTTGTACTGCCGTATCACCGTATCTTTAAAGTTTAAAACATGTTTTTGTGTTTGCCTAGTTGCATACTTGGTACCGTGATGGCATTGAATTCGGAAGTATAAGCAGGCTTGTTCTTTACAAAATAAAATATGTAATAGAAATAGAGGTGTTTACCAGACCATTTATGAATAAATAGCTTACACAATATTTATAGATTATTTTCATAACTTTGTTAGACATTCCTATAAAAGGTTAATTCGATAGTAGTAAATTAAGAGCACAGGGTTAATTTTTTTTCCTCATCCTTACCTACTACAAAATGAGTCAAATCGGGAAATAATTCACTAAATTTGGATTGATAATTCATTTATGAATAAAACATACAGGTTTCGCAATAAGTTTAGATAGTTTTTAAGCAGATTAGCTTACCTTGTTTAATTTGTTGGACCTTTCACGAGTTTCGTAACTTTTCTGCTGCTTTGGGTGTTCCATGTTTTGATTTTTTTTTTAATATTTCGGAATCTGTCGATTATTTATTGTGTATATGTATAGCACTCGAGTAACAAATATCGAAAAGTATTTTATATTCCACCAAATCAAATTAAATGGCAATTTAAAATTAAATACCTATTATCACGAATGTTAACTGACAGATACAAAAAAATGGCGACTTTTCGTTGTAGGATGGTCTTTTATGAATCAAGATCGGAAAATCCGAATATAACGCCCGAGCGGCACCCGAATGAGTTAGCATTAGTTAAGTTAACGATCGCTATCTCCCAAAATCGCACCCCAGGTCTAACTTGACAGTTGTAGGTTTAAGATGACATTTTTAACAATTGAACAAATAATTTTTATAAATGTCACAAATAACAGTGATATAAGCGAAACATAACTGGCGAACTAAGAATTTAAGTACCATGGCAACTAGACCAACAACTAACTCTTAAACATTTTTAGTGAATACGGGGGTTAGTGTTGTCAAGGTAAATTTTGCAACAATAAATAAAAATTTTACTAAAAGCACATAATCATATCACTCAATAATATGTAGCCTAAATTTAAGACAAGCCTAGATCATGAGTCGTCTAATAAATATGTCCAATCAGGGCTTAGTATGTACCTATTAGCCACATCGCCTAATTCTATGCTACGGGAATTTTGGTTCTCCGTATCTACAGTAACAATTTTCTACAAAAAATAAAAAACATTTAGGCTTCTGGATGTAATGTAGTAAATTAATTACAGAGTATCTGTAAAAAAGTCTGCACCACCCGTATTACTTTTTGTACACGTTGGTTATTCAAAAATAAACCGCGGATCTTGTACATGCAAATTTTTGGACAAAATTCGCTTTTCAATATTTTTAATAAGAATTAAGAAACTGAGTTGCGGTTTTGGACAATATCTAGCACTAGGAACAATGTTTATAGCCTAGGCGGCAGAGTTCTACAACACATGTGTTATGCAGAGTGTTATGTATAATTGTAAACTTTTCTAAACACGTCTTTCTCAGCTTCTGTATGCATGAAACAGCTGTTTCTCACCTCAGTTATGATTAGGAATGGCCGATATTAGATTTTACCCATCGATAGGCGATAGCACCTCACCTATCGATATATTTAATTTATTGATATGTCGATATTTATCAATTAGTATTTCTACCTATTTCCTGCTACCCATTGGTAGAAGCGAAAAATTACTGAAGACCAAATATTATCAACTTCCTATAGTCAATATTACACATTTATGGGCACTTATCGATAGCTATCGATATAACGATATTTTTTTATTTACCTATTATTATTCGATATGTCGCTGACCTATCGATAAAACGCCCATCTCTAGTTATGATCAAAAGTAATTTCTCGAAATGTTTTAACATGAATATTTTGGCCCATATTTTACTTTAAATTTTCATGTTAAGTAATAATGAACGTTTTTGCGAAAACGGTTTTTGGCGTTTCCTTAATTTTTCAAGTGACCTTCAAAAGGTAGAAAAATTATTATAATTAAAACTTTTAATGTTTATTACATAATTTAAATAAAATTATTATTTATCTATATAAGTTGTCTCAAAAATATGTAACAGAACCAACTCACATTTTTTTTTATGGAATACCCTGTATATTATATATCCATCAAATGGGTCTTGTCGTGTTGATTATAAATATATGTGGTTCTTATGTGGTTCTATAGCCATGTGCACTTGATAATTTTTTCAAAATTTTTCACAACAATAGTGTAAACATCATGGAAGGAGCACATTCTTATCTGTAGTCTATACCACTCACATACTGGTAACTACGAGGAGTTCTGTAGTTCCTTGGATAAGTTTTTGTCCATGATTGGTCAACGTAATCTATGCGTCTTTATCTGTGGTGACTTTAATTAAATGTACTAAATATTCTTGGCTCATATGGTCTAACACAATCTTTCTTCGGACCATCCCGAGTTCAGGGATGCACCTTACTTGACAACATATTTAAAAATACCCCTCCTCTAACTCTAGAACTGTAGAGCTTAGTTTTTTGACCTACAGCTCAGTTGCTGTACTTGGAGCCCAGCAAGTCTCAGTATGTCTTTAATCCTTAAGGCACTTTTCTCAGGAAAATATTATTTTAATTACTTTTTGTCTACTGAGAAATTTGGAAAAATGTTTTATAGCTTCAATACCCTTTTTGACATGGAATTTCCCTACTGTGACAATAAGTATAAACCTGCTTAGAAAAAAAGGCATAACCAGTGGATTTCCTAAGCACTTATATTGGAGGGCGAACAACTAAGATACTTGAGCAGGTGCACGAAATTGGCTGATGATCCTAACCTTTCACTAACTTATAAAAATAAGCTCAATACCCACAAAAGAAATATTGCAAATGCAAAAAAAGAATATAACAAAAACTAGTATTATCTAATAATATTTCTAATGTGCTTGGAAAATTATCAACCCTCATACAAAAATTAAACAAAGAAAACCTTTCCTCAGAAACTTATCTTGGAGGAAATAGAAAAAAACTAACAAAATTGAAATCGCCAACGTTTTCAACAGTGTTTTTATTGAATCAGTAGCCCAACTAACTGACCCTTCTAAGCTCGATTTTCATTATAATATATTCGGTAGAAACACCCTAACAATTTGTCTGAAAATGAGGTTCCTGAAATCCTTAAGTGAGTGTCAACTAAGAAATCGTGTGGTGTTGATGAGATTCCCTGTAATTTGTTGGTTGTTGTGCAGCAAATATCTTGAGTCCACTAACATATCTTATAAACCTTTGTGCACAAAAAGGGTGAATTTTCATATATTAGCAATTACAGACCCATTGCTCTACTCTGTGTTTTCCCCAAAGTTTTTGAAAAGTCGTTTCATAAGACTCGTTCACTATTTGGACTCCTTCAAGATTTTGTCAGATCGACAGTTTGGTTTCACATCAGAATGCTCAAATGCTAAAACTTCTCCACAATTTCAATCACAAATTAAAGACTATAGGTATTTTTTATGATTTCACTAAAGCATTTGATACTATAAACCACCAAATCCTCTTAAATAATTGGATTGAAACTTACTTGCTAGAAAGAACCCACGCTGCTGTTAAGCTTGGCGGTCCTGAGGAGGTGATGATGTCTGAATAGGTGGAGGTCCTAACAGGGGTTCTACAGGGCAGTGTCGTAGGACCTGTCATCTTTTTATTATTCATAAATGATCTTGCTCTTTTTGTGAATGATACTTATGTTACACAATTCGCGGATGATATTTCTATCATCTTTGCATCAAGGCTAACCAGTGTGTCCTTGATGTTTCTCTGTGATGTGCTAAAAATGGTCTCTGTCTAAAGGGTTCTAAAACAATCTCTATGATGTTTACTCCAATGGTTTGACAAAGTGGAGGAAGCATGTGGTAACCTTTCTTCTAAGAACTATTGTGTTCTTCAATTGAGAAATTTTGTAGACTTTACTTTACTTTGCCTCAATCCAGTCATTGCTGTCCTATGGCTTGCTGTTGTGGGGAAACTCTGAGGATATTTCATTATCTTTAAGCATAAAAATCAGTATTTTAGATGGAGTGACGTTAACTACTATATGACAAAAGGCAGAAATAAATTTTATATTCCTAGTTGCCGACTTAAAACGCTGCAGGATGGACCTGAGGTCTGCGCCCTCAAAATTTTTAACCATTTATCTTTCCAATTAATTAATACTCAAAAGTATACATCATTTAGACTTAAACTGAAGGCCACATTAGCTAAGAATCCTTTTTACTCTCTGAATGGATTTTTTTAATTTAGCTTTGCTTCTTTTAGTAATAGTTAAGTATCTTAAGTCATTAAATGTTCGTTTTTGCTGTGTTAATGCCACTTGAGGCGTCATTTACATTCTTGTCTGGGAACTGGTCTAATGTAGTTTTGTAGATGTCCTGTAGCACGGTAATAGTTTTATCTGTCTTCATTGCAAGTTCTACATAATAGAGGAATGAGGATAATTTTACAGTTTTATAAATACACACCCATTAATTCAAAGTTAAGAACATTAAACTGGCTTCTACTGGAGTTATGATTGAAGTTGCTTGCTATGACTTTTGTTTATAAATTGAGTAATGAAACGATGCCAGACTACTTTAGTGAATTTTCAACATTAAAAAGTGAAATTCATAGCTACTCTATTAATCGAATGTGGGCGTTATAGTGGTAGCATGACATCACTCTTTTACAAGTACTTTAATGAGTTTAATCGTTTGCCTAGGAATATTAATGCTGCAACTAGTGGTAAGACATTTAAGAGAATGTCAATTAACTACCTGCACTCTACTGTTTAGGGCCCTGGTTTGCCATAATGAGAATAAAGAATTGTGACAAATTATGTTGTTATTTCTGAAATCTAATTTTAAATTTTATTTATGAGCATTGCCGAGTAATCAAAATTAAAATCAAAAATCGTTTATTTCTTCAATTTAAAAGTGTAGTACAATAACTGAAGAAAAGGTCGATGATAAAAAATAACACTAATCTATACATATACACTTAAACACAAAAATTATAACATAACAATTACCTTGATATTATACCTCCTTTTGCCTCAGACGTTGTAACGGTAGAACAGTGGTGTTCCATTTAAAAAAAACGTATGTTGGGCCTGCTATATATTTTTGAGACATTCTATATACATAAACATTAATTTCCTATGAATTACATATTGAACGTTTCAATTTGAACCCTATAACTTTTATTTTAACAATATTTTTCCTGTCCCTTAAAACTAAAGCAATAATGGGGATGATGAATTGTAGAGAAAGGCCCCATACAAAGTAAAATCAGAAGATAATTTGAGAGTCAAAAAATGAAGGAAATTTCAAATGCTAAAAAGGTCTATTATTACTTAAATTTATACAAAAATGAATGAAACATTTCACATTTGATGTAACATGAAAGTTAGTTTAAAGTAAAAAATATGTAAAACAGATTTTTTTGTGGCACTCAACTTTTGACAAGTCTCTCTGTACAAGTCATGCTAGAACCTTTAGAGTCATCACTCTCGATCATAACTGAGGTAAGAAACAATTGTTTAATGCGTACAGGGGCTTAGAAGAACCTGTTCAGTAAAACTTTTATTAGCTGAAAATGCACTGTATATCCAGAACAGAAATAAATTTTGAAAAATCACTGAAAATTATGTTTTGATATTTAGGTATAGATCATCTTTGAGAAAATGAAAAGGTCTTACATAACACTCTGTTTAACAGAATAGTTGTAGAACTCTGCTATTATGCCCGCTAGATCATACACTGAATACCTAGATCTAGACAATGCTGTAAAAACATGAACTCAAAATCTTAATTCTGGTTGAAAATAATGAATTTTCAGATAGTGCTCAATGTTCAAAAAATCGATGCCATTTGAAAATTTAAAATAATCCAAAATAACATTACTTATTAAAACAGAATAAAAATAAATAACCACCTAGTATATGAAAACTGCTAGCTACAAAAGCCGCTCAACCTTTAGACCAGTCCACAAGAAACCCCTAATATCTTGCTTCGCTTCTGTGATATATAACATTAAATGTGGAGAAATATTTTTGCTTTATGTACTTGAGGTGGCCAGCAGTTTATTTCTAAACAACCTAATTAAATCAGATCAGCACAAAAAATATGTAATATTAGTTGGCTGATATAACTTAAGCTGTGAGAGAGATCAGTTTAAGCAATAAAATGAAAAACAACTTTGACTATATATTTCAGAAGTTGAAGAATAAGAAAAAGTGGGCAGACTTTTTCACGTACATGCAGATAGTAAAGTTTAAAAGATATACGAACCTCTGAAAATGTTTGTAACTGTGTTGGTTCAACTTGGTACTTAACACACCCAATACAGATTTCAATTTTTCCAGATTTCCGAATTTTCATTTTTCCTACCTGGCCTTCTAACATTTCATGTAATTTATAGTCGAAATATGTTTCTACATCAGGATCATCTGTCAAACCTTTTCCAGCAAAAGAATCAGGCATCTAAAATTATAATTAACACATAAAATCGAAACAAATCTAAAAAGTGCTTTACTCCCAGAAATTTAATTCACTGTCAAATCTGAAAAGAAAATAAATAAATGAAAATATTCTAGTTGAGAAAAAATGTAATGATTAACCTGTAACAGACTAAACTAATAAAAAAGAAATGGTGAACTTTTAAAAAACATTAAGATTAGGTATGTACTATCTGTCAGGGATTTAAAATGAAAGGAAAAATGTATATCATGAAACATATAAAACTAAACAAGCCAACTGAAAAAATTTCGTGAAACAGTAGATGCTCTTTAATTTCTCCCTCCCATACTTTTTTGAACTAGTCAACAAAAAAAATTTAAATTTGGTAAATGACAATAGGAACTAGATCTTTCTTTTTTTTGTGTATATTTCATGAGTGAAGTTCAAGATGGCGACAGGGCGCCATTTTGAAAAAGAAAATTGAATGAAAAGGGGGTTGACTAAAACATCTTTTGAATGAATGGTCTTTTCAACCTTAATTCATTCCCAAAATATATTATTAAAATTAACCAGTCCAAAATTAGGTGTTTTGTAAATGTGACAAATGCTAAAATTTATTTTATATCCCCCCACTTGTAATCTTAAAAGAATGTTCTTATGAGCATGGAAGCAGGGTGATTTACAAAGAAGTTAAATTTAAAAATTATTCGAAATTAGAACACTCTGCAAACTGAAAATAAAAAAGAACAATACTTAACACTAGAGGTTTATCCTCAAATAAGGACCGATTATCCAGGCCAAAAAAATGTTCACCTGGGATATGGGATTATAACAGAACAGCATGTTGTACCACATCATAGATAAAATATTACAAAAAAGGCATGCAATACTTTAAGGCAAGGCAACGATTTTTATTTAGTCATCAGTTGACTTTCTCCTTCCTTCTCATCATGAAGGAGGAGTTCAAGATGACCTGTTGTTTAGTTATAACTTGATAATTGATTGTCGTTACTTCTTAGGTGTCCCAGGTAGGAATTTCTAAAAGACTGGCACCCGTACTTACCACCCATGCTCATCAGAACATTTCAGTTAAGAATAAAGTGTGAAGTGAGAAATAAAATACTTAAAATTTGTGAGTTTCCAAGAATATTTATTTTCTGTTTTAGTTTCTGTCAAATTTGAGAATCGTCGCAATTTTGAAATAGGTAACTTGTATGTCTATATTTTGGGGATAAATCAAAATTCAAAAGACCATTCAAAGATATGGCTCTCGACCACACTTTTTATTTTCTTTAAAATAGTACCCACATGCCATGTTGAAATTCTACTCACAAAACATGCACCAGAAAGAAGCATTTAATCTGTTATTGAGCAGTATACCAATTATTAACTTTAATAATTCACAAAAAAAGGGGGGGCGTTAAAGAGAGAAACAATATATATGCGCCTGTCGCATTGCAGGACATATTCCAGACAGGGATCATAACTTTCTTGTTATGGCGTTGGTGTAACATGCGATAAAAAGATATTAACAATATATGCTTAAATTGAATTAAACAGGTTAAGCAAACAGAGTTAAATTTTCATTAAAAAAAGGGGTTCATGGAATCGAATGATTTATTTAAATAATTATCATAATAAGATTCATTTAATCTATAGTATGTCAGATACTTCTTGGCAAATGTTTTGAAAAATTCTCAGAAAACCAATCTAGTACATATTAAGTTAAATTGCTTGAATGTCGAGGAAAACAGTGGAGTGGATCTACTGGAGAATAAACATCTATTGCATTCCAATGTAGATACCAATGAGCAGGGACCTTTGATAGGTGTTCAGGAGACAATACCTGGTGTTCATCAGCCTTACCGAGCGTGACAACCTGCAGAAGTCACATTCAGAGGAACAATCAAATAATTTTGTTACTACAAATTTTTTAGAGCCCCCTCATCTATTAACAACAATAAATAAAATAAATATACGATCAATTCGCAAAAAGATTGATGAGCTGTTAGTATTTCTTGATTCACAAAATTACCCTAGTATTTTAATAATAACAGAACATTGGTTAAAACCTACTGAACTTTGTTATCTCCCCCAATTACCAAGACAATTATTTCACTAAATACAGAATTTTCTGCTCATTTTCATTTAACAAACATCACAAAGTACAATTTTATGCTTATAGCGGATGCATTTGAATGTTCTATAGTTTATAACAAGAGTTCAGATTTCTTTATTGTGTGTGTTTACAGGCCACTAGCAGTTATGTTAGAGAATTTCTGGTAAGACAAGAAGTACTAATTTCATTTCTTCCAATGAATGCAAAAATCATATTAGCTGGCGATTTCAATATAATTTTAATCATAAAGATTCTGTATACAGGACCTCTCTAATGTATTTAGTTCATTTAATCTAGATATGCTTGTTAAAGAGTCAACTCGCGTGACAAATTTATCTAGTTCACTTATAGATTATTTCTGCACGAATATGTCTAGGAATGACCTCTGTAACATATCTGAAATATCACCTGGCCTTTCTGACAGTGAGGCAATAATATTCTGCTAAATCATAGGAAAGAAAAAGTTGCAAAGTATAGAAAAATTTATAGTGCTTGTAACTTCAATAAATTTAAAACTGAATCAAATAAAATCAACTGGAACATAGTTTTAAATGATCCTGATCCCCTGAAAATGTTTAATCAAAACACAGTAGAACTCTTTGATGAACATTTTCCACTTAAAAAACTTAGAGAAAAGAAAAAAAAGTTGTAGATAACACAAGGTATTAGAATATCTTCAAAACATCTAAGATTTCTTCACAATTTAAGAAAGTACATACCAACCTCATTTTTAATTAATTATTTTAATAAATACAAAACTATCTATAGCCATGTAATTAAAACTGCAAAGATATTTTATTATAAGATAAGGATAAATGAGGCAGGAAATAAAATTAAGGAAAGTTGGCATATTGGTAACGAACTGAGGGGACAAGCTGGCTCTTCCTCAACACCTGTAGAACAAAAAAATAGTAGCAGAATTAAAGCCATGTGTTGACCCTTTAACATTTTTATAAAATATATCTGTGGCGGAACCTTTTTATTTATATGATACAGACATTGCTGAAGTAAGAAGTATTCTGTCTGAAATAAAAAATAAAATATCTGCAGGCAATGATGATGTGCCACTAACAATATTTCAAAATCTTCCATTTAACGTTTTGCATATACTGGTATCAGTGATTAATATTTCATTTGAAAGAGGTGTCTTTCCGGATAGGCTCAAAACGGCGTTAATTAAACCTCTGTATAGGGGTGGACACTGCGAAAATCCTGTCAATTGTTGACCTATATCGTTTTTACCCACATTATCAATAATTAATAGAAAAAATTGTTAAACGTCGCATTACCTCCTTTCTGAATAAGCACAAATTATTGAACAGATCAGTTTAGCTTCCAAAATTAAAAAAATACAAAACAATACAATTTTCTTGAGGGTCTATACCTCGGGTTGAATGAGGCTCAGGTGACTGCAGCTGTTATTTTTGCGATTTTTCCAAGGTGATTGTGTGAATTGCGAAATATTGCTGCGGAAACTTTATCTTTAAGGATTCAGAGATGTTTCTCAGAATTGACTTAAATCATACCTTTGTCAAAGAACATAGATTGTTATATGTGAACAGATTATATTTGATCAACTTAATAACAATTATGGAGTATAGTCAAAAGCAGTGTTATCGTGCGGGTCATACGATTTATCAACGACAAACTTTTTAAGTTTGTTTTTCTTTTATTATGTGTAATCATATCCACCACATAAAATCCGGAAGATGAATAGACCTGTGATATTTTATACGAAAAAAGAGGATAAACATATAAATACCAGCAGTTGCAAAATTCTTTGAGCAATGTCACCTCAGATGTCAAGTCAGTGACAAAATGGTTTTTCTGGTGCAGAAAGAAAGGTATGGCTAAATATTTACAGAGTAAACAACCACGTAACAACAGAGATGATTGAAAAACACATAAAAAAACAGCCTGGTTTTGCCTCTGAGAGGGTAACAGTGTCAGAAGTTCAGACAAAAACTGGTCAACTTAAAAGTTTTGTTGTAACTGCACCATTAATAAGGAAAGATGAATTGTACGAACCAAATTTCTGGCCCCCTAATGTAGGAATTAGGAGATTCGAGTTTGATCTACACCAAAGGAACAATAGAAATAATTTTTTAGCTTAAACTCAACATCTAAAAGAAATGAGAGTATGAACATCAAGACCAATCCACATAAACAACTAACAAACAAACAACAACTCAGCCTAATCCATCAAAATGTTTAGTCCTTGGGCAATGTAGTGGATAGGTTTGAGTATGAACTAAAAAATTATCAAGAATGCAGAATATTTTGTCTTACAGAACACTGGAAAACAGAAAATCAATTGGTAGGTCTTCCAATAAAAGAATTTAAATTACTAAGTAGCAGGCAGGAAGAAAGTCATGGGTGTTCCACCGTGTATGTACAAACCTCGTTAAAGAGTAAACCAAGAACAGAGTTACAAAAACTGTCTGAATGTGGAGAATATGAATGTGCAGCAGTAGAGTGTTATATAAACAAAAAAGTGTTATTATTCTTTCAGTATATAGACCACCAACTGAAAATATACAGAACTTTTTCATGAAAATGGAGCAATTATTAGAAAAGATAAATGTGGAGAATAAACCAATACTTTTAGCAGGGGACTTCAACATTGAAATGATAGAAATAAATAGGAATAGGTCTGAACTATTTAACTTAATGGGCTCCTTTAATTTAAACTCCACGGTAAGTGAGCATACACGAATCACCAGTGACTCCGCTAGCTGTATTGACAATATTTTCACTAATATCGCTCATTGTAATAGTAATGTCTTGGATATGTATGTATCAGGTCACAGGGGTCAAAAAATTATCTTTACCATAGACATAGACAAAACAAATAGTAAAGGTTTTCGTCGTTTTTATTGTGACAGGGATCCTTCTAACGAAATTACGAGATGAAAAGTGGGAGTTAGTTTTAGATATAGATAGTAAAGATGTAAATAGACAGTGGAATAATTTCATAGACATATTTATTGGCATTTTTAATCAGTGTTTCCCTAGAAAACAAAATGTACATAATAAGCACAAATTAGTTTTAAAAAGTCCAGAAATTAATGAAATAAAAAATAGGTTAGATATTCTCTTACTGTTAAGCAGACAAAATCCTATCTATAAGGAACTGTACAAAAACACCAAAAAGGGATATAATAAGGGAAAGGTCCTCCTGATATGAAGAGAGAATTATTAGATCAGACAACAAGAGTAAAACTATATGGCAAATACTCAAAGAGATTACAGTTAAAGTTAGAGAATCTGAAAAATGCCGAGTTGTAGGAAATCCCGAAGAAGTTACAAATAATCTTTTAAATAACCTACAAACCATTCCCATACATTATAGTAATATTTTACCCATATATAAATCTTTTTATTTAAAACCTACAACATCTGAAGAAATTAAAACTTTATCAAAATCAATAAAAAACAAGTTTAGTAGTGGTGATGATGAAATACCCATATGTATAGTTAAGTTGTCATTAAATGTTACAAGTGAAATACTGTCATCTATTATAAATAATTCTTTTAAGCATGATATTTTTCCAGACTCGTTAAAACTTGCTCTAATCAAACCTCTCTACAAAAAAGGAGAACCAGACCTTATAGAAAACTACAGACCTATAAGTTTATTACTGAGCTTATCCAAGGTTTTTGAATTGGCTATGTGTAAAAGATTGCTAGAGTTTTTCCACAGTAACAATATTTTTTCTACCTCCCAGCATGGTTATTTACAAGGACGGTCAACTCAGACAGCAATCTACGAGTTCACCCAGGGCATTTTGCATTTCCTTGAGAGCAGCAAGGTGGCACTGGGTGTATTTTTAGATCTGTCAAAAGCATATGACTTATTAAATATTGAGTATCTTATTAGATATATATATATATATATATATATATATATATATATATATATATATATATATATATATATATATATATATATATATATATATATATATATATATATATATATATATATATATATATATATATATATATATATATATATATATATATATGAAATAAGAGGAAACGGGAATAAATGGTTAATTAAACTCATATCTTCCAAATCGCAAACAGAGAGTCACAATAACAAATAAGAATGTAGAATATAAATCTAGTATCCTCTCAAATAACCTGGGAATTGCTCAGGGAAGTATTATTGGTCCAATACTTTTTAATATATATATAAACGACTTATGTAAAGTAATACAAAACACTAATAGTTACATTGTAAACTATGCCGATGATACAAACTTAGTTGGTGGTGCCAAAGACTTTGGTCAATTAACATACGAAATGAGCATAACATATCAGAAAACAAAAGAATGGTTTGATCAAAATAAATTAATTCTAAATGACAGTGAAACAAACGTAGTTATCTTTGACACTATTCAATCTAAAAAAGAGAAAGCAGATGAAATACATTTTGGTCCATATCACTTTGGCATATCAGATTACACTAAATTTTTAGGTTTATACATTGACAAATTTTTAAATTGGCAACAGCACACTGAAGTTTTATCAAAAAAATGAAGTAAAAATTGTTTTGCTATAAGAACTGCCGCAAAATATATGAATGAGAAAACACTAAAAACTATGTATTTTGCAACTTTTGAGCCTGTATTCCAGTATGGCATCACTTTTTTGGGGCCAAATTTAGAAAAAATATTTTCCCCATTCATAGATTAACCCTAACGGAAAAAAATCCTACCTATATGTGTATAAAAATATTTAGTTACGAAACCAATTCAAAGAAGAACTAAACTTTGGGCATTTTAAAAAAATTTATAAAAAAACTGCTAATTAATCTAGAGCTATATTGTCTTAGGGAATATTTTGATTCAACTATGTAGATAATATTTATAAACTAAACACTGTGTACAATAAGTATGGATTGTTTCATATATTTGTTTGTGACGCCATTTCATTTAAATTTTGGTATAGTATGCATGTAAATATAATATTTTCCAAGTTATCTGAAATAAAGATGTTTTGAATTTGATTTTGAGTAATAGAAAACAATTTTCGGGTTTTTTGCATTCACAAGCGAAAAAAATGGTATTAAATCTAATAAAATATTACGAAAATGAAAATTCACCGCCCAATATCCGGGAGACAATAGCAAAAGCTCTGGGAATCGGTATAAGGACTGTGCAGAAAATGGTGCATGAAAAAAAGCATAACTTACTACCAAAGAAGATTAAGAAATGTACACGAAAAAAGCCAAAGACAGAAGACTTAAGTGAAAATGGATGTTCGTAATGCAATTTACGATTTATAGACATCAAAAACTAATATAACCCTTCAAGTTTTAGAAGAATCTTTAAAAAATCGAGGCATATTGGAAATTGGACTAAAATCGTTGTCAAAATTAATAAAAATGTTGGTTTTTCAATATAAAAAGGTCTGCAATTGAAGATTTTTATGCAAGTTGCCACATATAGCAAGTCAGCGTATCCAGTTTTTAAAGAAATACACGGAAAATTTTAATTCAAAATTTAGAAAAGTGGTATTTTTAGATGAGATTTGGATATTTTCTAATGGAAGTGGTTCGAAATCTTGGCAGGACGAGTCTGTAAAAAGTATCAAGAGAAAAAAGGAATGTGGGACGGGATAACGGTTCATCATTTTGCATGCAGGTTCTTCAACAGGATTTCTCCCAGATGCAAGTTTACTGTTTTCTTCTACATCCATAAGTATGAACTACCATGATAATATGAACTGCGAACTGTTTGAAAAATGGTTAAAAGAACAACTGATTCCAAATTTAGATGCATCTTTAATCCTTCTGGACAATGCATCTTATCATTCAAGAATCTTAAATAAACAACCTACTTCATACTGCAGCAGTGTGTCAGAATAACATTTACATTTTACATTCGGTGTCGTGAATTTTGTCAATTTTTGAGCAGAATTGGTCCAAATAATTGGGTCATTCTTATGAATTGTGTATTTTGTTGTGCAGTGTTTGTCGCGCATTGTTCTTTGCACATGGTTTCCAGTTATTCTGCCTTTGTTTTATAAGCGAAAAATACAATTACTCCATTGGACTTTGTACCCTTGTTCAACACAATAGTTCAATTACACCGATTCCCGAGGGTTATTGTGCAAACAAAAATTGTACAAAGATAGTACAAATATCAACTATGACGTCATATGGGAACTACTTCCACTATTAATTATATGACACGGAGCCGAGTCTTTTCCAGCATCTCATATCTGCTACAAGTTTAGCGAAAATCAAAAACCTCCTAAACTTGCTCTCCCACAATCAACACTACCAGAGACGAAAACCTCAAAATGTCTACTAATAAGAAATGCTTTAAATGCGATGAGATATGCGTACTCAAAGAAGAAAAGGGAAAAATTTTCGGATATCCACGCGATGTTTGCCGTCAGATCATTTGCGAGCATTGTAATGGGTCCATGGCGAGCGAAATAAGGGTAATACCGAGCCAATCTAGGAAGCTGCTACATATGTGCCCTGATTGCCTTGGAAATTTCAAACAGTTTCCCTTGTACGTCGAGCAGGTGAAAACATTACAAGATGAAGTTAAACTGCTCAAAGAAGAAATATTCAAAAGTAAAAACGATGAAATCATACAAAAGCAGGAAAAAACTCAGGAATCACCAATATCAGAAGCCATCAAAGAATCACTTCTATCATTTTCAAAAGTGGTATCTGATAGTTTGTCCAATCTTAGTGAAAATATTAAGTTACATTCACATTCTGCAAAACATCTTAATAATGATCATAGTATCAAGACCCATACCCATAATAAACCCGAACTTCCTACAACAAGTAACACTACAGCAAAACTTGTCTCTGCAGCAGTAATGGAAGCTCAAACAGTTAATAAACTGAGAGAGGTAATTCATCTGAATGATGACGTGGAAATACCAAGTATCAGGAAGGAAACTAAACCCTCCGAACCAAAACCAAAGGAAAACTGTAATGAAAATGTAATGTAATGTAATGATCAATAAAATCAAAGCAGCTACCCCTCAGGCATCAATACTCGGAACAAACAGCAAAGAGCTGACTATCATAGCTGCTCAGCAGAGAAAATGGTTTTATGTTGGGAATTTGGACATAAACACCAAATGTGAATCAGTGCTTAACCATCTCAAAGCTAACAAAGTTAATGCAATGGAGTGTGAGAAAATAACACGCGGACATGGACATGCTGCTTCATTTAAAATATCAGTAAAGCCAGATGAGTCTGACTATATATTAAACAGTGAGATCTGGCCCGAATCAGTCCTAGTTAGGCCATTTAGATTTGGTTGGAATAAGGGACATGACATGAGTGGAATGAGGAGAAATTTTCAGAGGGGAAGACCGACACAGAGAAGATTTTAACTGAAACAACAAGGGAGGTCATTTCTATTTTGCATTTAAATATACAATGTCTATCTAATAAGACTTTAGAATTGGAGTGCTTCTTAATACAAAATCCAAAAATAAAAATTGTTTGTCTAAATGAACATTGGCTCAATGAAGAGCATCTAAAATGTATTAGTCTAGGGGGCTATACACTGTCTAGTTATTTTTGTAGAGAGGGAATTAAAAATGGTGGATCATGTATCTTTATGCACCCAACTTTAGAGTCAGTGAATCTTAATAACATAGTGCAACTGTCTGAACCGAAGAAATGTGAATTATCAGCGTGTTTTGTAAAATCTCTAAATTTGGTGGTGGTTAGTGTTTATAGGTCAACGGAATCTAAAAATATCGACCTATTTATAGAAATCATGAATAAGGCCCTAGAAGTCATTATAAGAATTGACAAATGTATAAAAATAATAGTGGTCGGAGATTATAATGTCCATTTTAATAATATGAATGATGAAAATGTACAGTCTGTGACGCAGCTATTTCATTCATTTGGATTGCAGATGCATGCTGATGGCTTGCCTACACATATAAAAGGTAATTGCTTGGACAACATATTTAGTAATTTTCTATCTGAATCTGCTGAAGTGTTTAACATGGGTTTCCCGGATCATAGAGCTTTAAGAATAGAGCTGGTAAAAAATTAAATAGATATTATTCACAAAAATAATCGGTCTTACAGCAAAATAAATATCAAGATTTTTCTTTCTACTTATCGAGAGAGACTTGGTCTAACGTGTATACTGCCATATCAGCTGAGAATAAGTATGAGGTTTTTCATAATGATTTCTTGTATTATTATGATATGTGCTTTCCAAGGTTGAGCAGTAGAAAGGCATCTAGGTCTGAAAGAGGCTGGGTCACAGATGAGGTTAAAGAGGCAAAAAATAGGCTTCTTTTTTATTATGAAATAAAAGTGTCATACCCAACAGCTGGCAACATAGCGATTTATAAAGAGTTCAGAATAGTTTATAATACTATATTAACTTAAGCAAAGAGAAGGTATAATCTGAGGAAGCTGGAGAAAACCGATAACTACAGCAAAACGGTGTGGGATATAATAAACACTGAAACGGGCAGAAAACATAAATCTAAAAATGAACCAGAGAACCTAACCCCCAATGAATTGAATTATTTTTTTATAAATCATGCTACTGATCTAATAACAAGGTTACCTCCAGGAACCACAGACTATTCCACTTTCCTGGATAAGAATTTAACTCAAAGTCATTCAATGTTCCTCAAACCCATTGATCAAAATGAAGTAAAACTAGTTATAAACAGACTAAAAAATAAAAAAACGGAAGACATTTATGGTGTAAATGTGTACAGTATAAAAATAGTTAGTGACTTTCTGCTACAACCTTTAGTAAATGTAATAAATACTTGTTTGGAGGAAGGCTGCTTTCCGACCCTACTAAAAATTGCAAAAATTTTCCCAATCTATAAAAATGGGGATAGGGGCCTCCCTCAAAACTACAGGCAGATTGCTTCCCTGCCTATCGTTTCTAAAATTTTCGAGAATATCATTCATGGACAAATTTTTCCTATCTAGAAATAAATAAAATATTGATACCCCAGCAGTTTGGGTTTAGAAAAGGTGTCACAACAACTGACGCAATAAAAAAATTAACAACATGTATAAATGAAGCCTTTGAGAACAGAAATAATTATATAGGATTATTCACCGATCTCACTGCTGCCTTTGATTCTGTTAATCATAAAATCCTACTGGATAAACTTTACTTTTATGGTATAAGGGGCGTGGCCCACAAACTACTAACATCATACTTATCAGATAGATATCAAATGGTCAGCTGTAAAAATGAGAAAAGTGATCCTTTATTGTCTCAAAGTGGAGTACCACAGGGCTCTGTGCTTGGTCCGCTCCTCTTCCTCATATACATAAATGATCTACCAAGAACTTTTACAGATCAAAACGTGACAAGCGTTCTATATGCGGATGACGCCACATTTGGACCTGCAGCGGACAGAGGAGCGGATACAGCTGAAATCATTGAAAACATGCTGAGGCATGCTAAAACCTGGTTCGTTTCAAATCAACTTTTTCTAAATCAAGGTAAAACCCAAACAATGTTGTTTGAGACCCGAACTGCTGGAAATCTGGCAAATAGGCCCATTACAAAGTTTCTTGGAGTTGTGTTGGATGCAAATATGATATGGTGTGAACAGGTGAATGTATTGTGTGGCAAGCTAAACAAAGCAATATATGCCATTAGAAAGGTTAGACAAACAGTAAATCAAAATGCTGCCCTTACAACATATTATTCTCTGTTTGACACTGTTATGCGATATGGAATCCTAACATGGGGATCGGCTGCAACTGTACATCTTGAAAGAGTCTTTAAAATTCAAAAATATGCCATAAGATGTATTGCCAAATTGAAGTGTGATGAATCCTGTAGACCACATTTCAAATCATTGAAAGTGATGACTCTTCATGCAGTGGTTATATTCACCAAACTACTGCATGTCAAGAAAAATTTAGAAAGGTATACAGTTGCATCCGAGGTTCATGCTTATGGTACAAGACATTGTAGTAACCTGGTGCCTCCTAGAAACAGATTAATAAGAACCCAAGATGACGAAATTAAGCTGTTTAATGCATTGCCTCATGAAATAAAAATTTTGAGTCAAAAATCTTTTAGGAATAAGCTAAATAAGGTATTGACTAGTGCATGTATATATAGCCGAGAAGAGTATTATAATGTAATATCTAATATCAATCACCTCCCTTGAAAACTTTTAACATAGATATATTTTTTAATTGAAATTGTATTTTTGTATTTTAGTAAGTATTTTTGTTTGCTTTGTAACTATTTTTATGTTTTATATCTTTTCGAACACTGAGACCTGTCTATGAATACCTTTGTATTTTTCAGACCAATAAACATTATTATTATTATTATTATTAAACATTATTATTATTATTATTATTAATAAACGGTGAGCTCAGTACAGCCTTGAAAATCCAAATCGGTGTCCCGCAATGGACAATTCTAGGCCCAATTCTTTTTATTAGCTACATAAACTCGTTATTGGACTTAAGCACTAATGATACAATCATATCATATGCAGATGATACTGAAATTCTTTTGACAAAAACAATTCTTTTCTCTGGTAATACCTGGAACGAAACTAAAACCAAAACTGAAACACGATTTAAAGAAGTTAAAAACTGGCTGGATGCACGAGGGCTGTCACTCAATATCAGTAAAACAAATTACATACCTTTCTCCATAATGTCAGTGAATAGGCCAACTTTTAATAAGATAACTTGTGACAATAATGCTGTTTTTGAAATCCAGGCAGTAACAAAGACAAAATATCTCGGAATATTTATTGACCAACACCTCAGATGGACAGATCACGTGGAATATCTCACAAATAAAATCGCAAATTAATATACAAATTCTATATTTTGAGGGAATTCCTTAACACCAAATTATTGACACAAATATACAAATCTTTAATTGAATCCTTACTTAGGTATGGACTTGTAATATGGGGAGGGGCATACAAATCTAATCTGCTTCCAATAAACATAGTGCAGAATTATATTTTAAGAATAATTTATAAGAGAAACAGACTTTTTCCTACAAACAGATCGTATAATCATGAAATTAACAATTTGAACTGTTTATATATACAATTAGCCTGCTCCTTTTTTTACAAAAATAAAACATTACAGACTTATATACAACATGAACACAACACAAGGCAAAATGCAAACAATAACTTAATACTGCCTATGAGTAATAGAACCATAAATCTGCATTTTGTTACTTATTTAGCTTCCAAATTTTACAACTTGATACCTCCTGATATAAAGTTAGCACATAACTTAAAGTCGTTTAACAAGAAAAGTAAGGCGATCAGCCCTAATCATGTTGTGCACGCTTTCGTTGTTGGTGTGTTTCAGGGTGATCCTTGATGACTAATGTTTAGCATAATTTAACACTTAATATTTAAATTTGTTTTCTTCAAATTATGCTGATTCTACAACAGCCTTTTTTGTGGCAATATGTTTTCTCTATTGGGTTTTATAGGCTTAGTTATACTTGGTTGATTGATCATTATCATGGGATTGATTTTTTTGATTTTCTTAAATGTTTATTCTTTTAAAACTTCATATTATTTATAGTCAACACATTTAGTACATACAGATGTCATTTGTACATCTAGGTACTGTCTCAAAATAACAATCATAAAATTATGTGAATTAATGTAGAATTGTATTTATATTATGAAATGTATATGTATTTTGAAATAAATAAATAAATAAATACTGGAAGAAAAGTGATGTTTATGACTGGCTAATAAAACAAAAACAAAATCCTTTACTATATGCTGAAACTAGAACTTCTTTTAATGGCAAAATCTATAAAAAAACCAACAATATATGCCGTAGATAAAATATTGCGGGAAAATGGACATGAGGTTTTACGACTGCCGCCATACCATTGCCAGTTTAACGTAACAGAATCAATATAAGCTGGGGCAAAATCATATTACGATAAACACGTGAACGATGGTCTTACATCAGATGAAGTGCAAATTGTTTGGCAAGATTCATTATATATATATATATATATATATATATATATATATATATATATATATATATATATATATATATATATATATATATATATATATATATATATATATATATATATATATATATATATATATATATATATATATATATATATATATATATATATATATATATATATATATATATATATATATATATATATATATATATATATATATATATTTCAATGAGCTTTTTATTTAAAATCTCCCTCAATAAATAAAATTTATGTATGAGTTTTCGTATTTTGTTGGCTAAGTAATCGATATGTGGTCCCCATTTGAGATGTTTATCTATTATTATTCCAAGGTACTTAGTGTGGTTAACTTCTTTTATCTCATGTCCGTCAACTGATATACTCACATAGTTTGGCCTATTAGCAGCTGCTAAGGAGAATGCAATGTAGTTAGTTTTTGTTAAATTTAGAGTCAATTTAAAAGTTCTTATCCAGTTTTGTATGACTTTTAATCCCTTCAACGTCACTTTTTTGGTGTCATTCCAAGTTTCGCCCTCAAAAACAAGAGCAGTATTATCAGCATATGAAACAGACAAACCACCTGTGTTTAATTTCAATATAGAATTTATGTAAACAATGAATAAAATGGGGGCCAGTACAGTGCCTTGCGGTATGCCAGTTTTTATGATTACTTTTTCATTCAACACATTGTCTATCCTCACCATTTGATATCTCCCAGTCAAATAACTGTTGACCAGTCTTAACACTGTTCCCCTAATTCCATAATGCTTAAACACCATAAGAAGCTTATCGTGAGGAACTGTGTCAAACTCCTTAGCCAAATCAATAAAGACACCTATACATTTATTACCTGAATTTAAGCTTTTTACAACCTCCGAAACGAGTTTTAACATAGCATCCAAAGTACTATATTTCTCAATAAAACCAAATTGATTTATCGACAATACCGTGTTAACAGTCAAAAATGTAACCAGTTTTTCCTTGAAACTTTTTTCAAATATTTTAGTAAAGTTTGTTATTAGGCTGATGGGTCTGTAATTTGACATCTTCGATGCTAAGCCAGATTTAAAGACTGGGGTAACGATAGAAAGCTTAAAATCACTTGGCACAAAACCCGTCTTAAAAATCAAATTAATTATGTGCGATAATAGATCCAATATCTCTGAGTGAGTATCCTTTATCACCCTGGAAGAGATGCCATCATGTCCTGGGGAACTGTTTGTTCTTAGTGCAGAAATATGTTTAATTAGGTCATTTTTTGACAATGGTATAAGGAACACAGAAACCGGTATATCCGGTCCCAATATACTAGGTTGGTCAGGCGGGGATCTTTTTCTCCAATTCCATGCCAACATTCGCATAATACCCATTTATATAATTGGCCATTTCCATAGTATCGGTAAAACTTTCATCATTATCCTTAAGAATAGTTATGTTATTTTTTTTGTTAGCATTTCAATATGTAGCATCCTCTATTATCTGATATATTCTTTTCATGTTATTTTTATTTTCCTCGATTTGGCTTTGATAATATTCATTTTTTCTCTTTTTTATTAATTTATTTAGATAATTTCGATATGTTTTGTATTCACTATCTAAAATTGCACTATAATTTTTTAGTAATCTTTTTTTTAATTGGTCCCTTTTTCTAATTGATTCGATGATACCTGTAGTCACCCATTTTTAATTTTTTTATTATTTGTTTTCACTTCAGACTCAGTTGTTGATTCTTTCATTAGATGAAATTAGATGGGTCGTCTACTTCATTTACACAGGACCAATCCTGATCACGCAACGTTTTTACTCTGGAAGTATCTATATATGTTTGATTCGAAAACTGTTCTTCTATACTCACATTAATCATAATTGGACTGTGATCCATTAAATGCGTATCCAATATAAATGTGTTTAATTTATATCGCCGCTGCTTCAATTTAAGGTTTACAAATATATGATCCAAACAAGTATTAGATTCAAAACGAGTAACAGAATTTATATATGGTATATATCCCAGTTGGGCCAAACTAGATAAATAGTAGGTGACATCGTTATCCTCTGTATTCAGTATATCTATATTTATATCACCAAAAACAATTTCCTATTATTTTTTGAATTTAATAGAAGATATACATATAGATCACTGATAAAATTTATTTTACTTATTGGAGGTGGTTTATAAATTGCAGTAATTCCGAAATTAATATTATTCTTCTGAAAAACCAGTCTAGAAGTTGTAGCCAAAGAATTTGGCAATTTAAAATAAGAAAAATCGACATCTATATTTGATTTTACCATAATTATGACCCCATCGATATCCGGGAATATTACATTGTTCTGTATTTAATATCTGAAAACATTCACTTAATAATATTATATCATTAGACCCAAGTTTAAAATTTTCCAACAAAATCAACAACTCGTCAATATTTCTATTAACACTTCTAATGTTCAAATGCAGTATATTAACTAGTTTGCTATCCCAGTTAATTATTTTATGTAACTCTTTACTGTCTACCAATTTTTCCATATTAACATCACCTAAGTCAGTTATTCTTGTAAAACTTCATCCTGAAACACTAGAACAATTAGCAACTTACTGTATAATATAGTTGGTTTTAATTTTTAGAACTTCTGTGTGATATCTGGTAGACGGACAGGCGGAATCTGACGCTGCGTGGTTAATATCGTTACTGTAGGTTATATTGAGCGTTTGCTATACAGCAGTTATTGCACTTTTTTATATGGCTTCTGCAATCTAAAGTATCATGTTTCTCGGCGCACTTACCACAAACTTTATCTTTGATACACGTTTCACTTTTATGAAAGTACCCCGGCACTTGAAGCAACGTGGTACACTCAAGTCTTCATACACTGGAAAACGTTCCCATTCAATATAAACCTTTTTTGCATTCATAAAACTGTAATAGAGTTTTGTTGAACACTCCATGAATATGGTTGAATCATGGTTTCTTCTATTCCTCCTAATGTATGTTATGGACAGAGGTTCATTTGGATCCACCCACTTGTTTTGTGTCCTAATTAATCTTTCTATTTCTTCATTTGTTTTATTACCACTATATCTGATTATTTTTAATTTTGGAGATCGCATTTTCGGAGTTTCTATGGTGTACTTACTCCCTAATGCCCTTTCCACAGCTTCCTTTAACACTTCTCTATCCTCTTTCGTTGCACATTTAACAATCATATTACCCTGTTTGGTACTCCTCATATTTCGTACGCCAATATTCAAGGAACTAGGGTTAATATTTTTCTGAATTTCTTTCTTTGTATTTTCACTGCTTTGTGCTGTTTTTGGTTTAATTATTAGCGCCGGTATGTTAATATTTTTCTCTACATTATTTTTGTTGAGACTTGATTTAACTACGTCAGAAAAAGGTTTTTGTAAATTGTTCACATTTCCAAGTGATATTGATTTCAGTTCGTCGATATCCTTTTTCATAGTTTCAATTACTTTTACCATATAAGGCAATCTTGCCAATAATTTCTTGCAATCATCACATATAAATAATAATACTCTTTTTTGTAGTGGCATACACCTTACTTCCGTTGTCGTTTGGTTAACACATATCTTGTGTATTTTCTCTAAACATGAATCGCACTTGTAATACTGATCATCAGAAATCTTATCTTTACATTTGCAACATTTATTTTCCTCCTCATCTCCATCCATTTCAATAGAAAAGTTGAAGTTGAATTATATATTTTTTAATTTAATAGGTTTTTTAAATTAACAGTATGTGTGATCTCACCTCCGTTAACAGTCCCAAATAGTGAAATCTTAACTAAATTCAAATGCTAGCTATATATTACAGATACAAGCATATTTCTTCCTAATAGTATAAAAACAATCTCAAAAAGTAAGAACCCATGTTTTAGTATTTTACGTAAATCAGTAAATATTCCCAAAAAAAAATTAATAATCACTGTCCCCACAAATTTCCTCACCTCTGTTAATACAAATTAAAAATTTCAAATAAATTCGCTAGATAACGCTAGAAGGCAATTCAAATTTCCAGTCATTAATTTCTTCAGGAACGTTTGGGTGTCCACGTTTTCGCAGGTTTTAAGTTTTAAATTAAGTGAGTTTTGTGGTATTTCAATGAACAATTTCCAAATGGTGAAGCTTAATTTTCACTTCTGTTAATGTTAATTAATCAGGTATGTAATTAAATTTCTGTAACTGCATTGTTGGTACGTACTTAAAATATAGAGATATTAAAACTGTATAGGTTAGGTTTCCTTAGTAAGTAAATATGTCCATAAAAGCCGGCAAATTTAAATAAAAGTCTCACTTCCATTAATATCCCCTCCGTTATTAAAGGTTATTAAGATAAATTAACGGAGGGGAGAAAAACTGTAATGCGGGGAAACTTTAAGGTAGTTTTATTTATTCCAGTGATTGATAACATAAAACCTGAAAGATGACTAAAACAAATGAAAAATATAAGAAAAAAAAAAACAAAAACGAAACAGAAAAATCTCGCAAATTACAAAACCAGCGATCGAAGAAATGCATGAGGAAATTGCATGAACAAATAAGAAATGATCCAGTTTTACATGAACAACAAAAGAAAAAGGAAAGGGAGCGATATTTGGCTAGAAAAGAAGCTCGTAAGATTAAAAGAATAGATGAGATGAGTGATAGAGAAAAAAGAAAAGTAAGGCAACAATGGAGAGTCTGGAGCAAAAAATCGTATGCCGAAAAAAAGAAAAACAAATTGCTTAACAGGGCATCGGAAGAAAATACTCCACCTGCTAGTTTAACTACATTTGAAGATCCAGTCATACCACAAGAAGCAATGCACCCACACCCAATTCGTCTTATATCAAGGCAAGCCATCCAGGGCAAACTAATACAGCGGAATAATAGAGAAAAGCTTAGAAATGAAATAAAACTTCTTAAAAAACAACTTAAGGATACTGAGAAGAGAGTGGAAAAATACAAGAAAAAAGCACAAAGACTAAAGAGAAAATTACCTAACACACCTAACAAAATAGTTGATGACATACTAAAAGGACAACAAATTACTCCCCAGGTAAAAAGACGCCTACTTTTCCCAGTTAAAAACTAATTTTCAATAAAAGCAAACCATTCTAGAGAACAGAAATTTCATATAAAATGTCAGTGGTAATCTAATAAAAAAATATCACTTTAAATCTATGTTGAGACTATCAACGTCTGGAAGCATTATGCAAAAAACAACATTTTTAAAAGGTCAGAAAAACGTAAAAACACTATTAAAAGAATTAGAAAAATTGTCCAAGATTTTTTCCAAGAAGATGCAGTTAGTCGCCTATGTCCAGGCAAAAAAGATACAGTAAAAAAATAAAAAAACAAAAAAGATATCTCAATGGATCAATATTAAATATATACAGTCCTTCATCCAAACATTAAAACCAGTTACCAAAGTTTTTGTCAATTTAGACCATTTTGGGTTCTAAAACCCAGTGTTAGACAGAGGAATATGTGTCTTTGTATAGTTCATGACAACACGACCCTTCTAATATCAAGTGCAAAAGTTACTAATATTGTTGAGGCAAAAGATACGGATGCTTTGTTGAAAGAATTGTGCTGTGATGTAAGAAATGAAAACTGTTTGGAACGAACTTGCAAACTTTGCATTAATAAATCAATTAAAATTCTGGAATTTGAAAAAGATGAGAAGGCCAAATATGACAAATAGTGTACCAAAAAAGTTGAAGTCATGATCAAAGGAGAAAAGAAGTTGTGTCAGAAGACTGTGAAAGAACAGATAGAATGTACTAAACAAAGGAATATTTTACACCAATACAAATGTGTAGATAATAAAATTACGATGGATTTACAGTGAGCTTGGACATCGTAAGGGTGCACCAGATGGTGTGACTGGCTGTCTAAAGAGAACTGCTGATACTTTGGTTAGTCAGGGCACTGATATTCATAATTTTAAACCTTTGGTTGAACAGTTAAAAGAAAACTGCAAAGGAATAAAATGTTTGACTGTAGACAGTGAAAGGATAACTAATATTGAAAAACTTTTGCCAGAAGATTTGAAACCCTTCAAAAGTACAGTGTTAATTAGAGAGTTGACTTGGGTTAAATACAAACCAAATGTAATTGAAGCTAGAAAACTAGGCTGTTTAATTTGCCATCAAGGCAGCTTTTATGATCACTTTGGGTTAGGAAGCATACAATTACCAATTACAAATGAGAATTTATTTATTTCTTTATTATTTATTGACGTCATTTTCCTTAATACATAAATAGCTCCATATGGGAATAGTTCAGGAATGACACATCGGCGTTTGCATTTTGAAGATGTGTAGTCAGACAGTGAAGGTGAACTTGATGATGAAGATAGGACAAGGACAGCAACGGAAAATGACTATGTCATAGTGAAGCTTAAAGGAAAAAAAATGATCAGATATTTTATAGGTCTTATTCTTGCAGTTAGTTCTGACAGTGAATATACTGTAAAGTTTTTAAGTAAATCTGGAGTTAACAAATTTACATTTTCTGAAAAAGATGATGTTTCTTTGGTTATGCAATCTGAAGTGTTATTTGTATTATCAACACCAACCGTAAACAACAGGCAGCAATACATATTTAAAAACTTGCCACCTAACATAATTATATCATAGTTATTACTTATATTTTTATTTATATAATTAGATATGTTACATAAGTATTATAGTTTGCAATCATACTTATCAGTATATTTTTATAAGTATGTTTCATGTTTTATTATACATTTCTCACTTCTGTTAACAATATCTCACAACCGTTAATTTTGTGAATCTTATTTTTCGTTTTGTTCAGAAAACACCAATAATTAAGCTCCGTCATATAGTATGTTGACTTTAGTATATGATATTTGAATAGAAAATAGGTAGCAAATTAAAAACCTTATTAATTTATTTTTTCTTAAAACTTTTTTACAAAATGCAGAGTTTTGTTAGAATAACCCATAAGCATATTGACTTTGACTATGTTTTGCCCTGCAACAACACTTTTACAATATTAACCTTTTATATTATCCATATGAGGACCATCCGAGGTATAAAATAACTAAAAATAGTAAGACTTTCTTAGTCAACAAAGTGAAGCTTGGAAAATGTTTATTGGTGGGCATGTTTCTTTTTGTCAAAAAATCAGTTTTAGGACAGCAACCTCTTAAAACTTAAAGTTTAAGGGAAGATTTAGACTACCTGCTTAGTTTGCTATATTTAAAAAGAAAAACAATATATTTTCTATACTTAATAAAGATTTTTGCAAAACTCACCTTCCACAATGTTAAACCTGGGTTATAGTCACTAAATTTGTCAATTTCTTGAAATTCTTTAGGAATACATTCTGTTTCAATTTTTACTAAAACAGGTTAAAATTAGCACTGACATCTGCATTTAATATTAACAAACTTACACCTATCTAAATCTAATTTAACAGCCTCTGTGGGTTCAGTTTTAACCTCTGTTTTATTGCTAATAGGAACTAAAAATAAAAGAAAAACATTTTATAATTAAACTTTTTATTTGTATTTCACCCACCTTTGCAATCTTTGAGATCATTCTCATTCCAATGAACTATAGAAAATGGTAACTTTTCATCCTCATCACTGAGAGATTCATCTCCCATCATATCATCATAAACTTTTACTTCATTTTTGTTGTCTATCTGAAAAAATTCATAGTTTGTTTCTAGTATCTTTTGTCTGTAGCTGGCTTTGTCCATTAGGATAATTTCATTGAAAAGAAAAGAAAAGGTTCTTTGACAATAATGTGTATAAAGTAGTAAAATGGGGGTTCTAATGCAATCCCCATCAAGCCAGCTTCTTGTAGCTAGCCACAAGGAGCCAGCAACAAAGTTTTACCGAGAATGAACCAGATAAACCTTTGACATGATATAAATATATGAGATAGATAGTTCACAGTGCTGCCGAGGGCAATAATATCTTCTTTATATCAAATCTAATTGCAAGATAATTTTGCAGACCGTTTGTTTCAATAGGGGGATGACAAACGGCGACAGTGCCATAGTAAAAAAATAATTTATTTTCAAAAATGCAATATCTTTTTTTACTACCATCTCAAATTTAACTATATTTTGTAAACAGATGGGCCAATCTATCACTCATCACTTTTATTAGGTTGGGTGACAAACTGGGGGTGGAGTAAAAAATTAATTAATATTTAAAAATGCAATATATTTTTTATCTTTACTTGAAATTTAACAATATTTTGCAAACAGATAAACGAATTTACCCCTATTATACGGTCTTTCACTAGGTAGGGTGGCAAACAACAGGTGCATAGTAAAACATTAATTTATTTTTAAGAAATGCAAACTAGCCTAAAATTTAAAGGAGTTTTTCAGACAGATGAACAAATATATCCTTAATGTAACATGTCTAACTAAAGGCCATATAATAAGGGTAAACTGGTTTATCCATTTGCAAAATTTCAGGCTAAGGAAAAAAAGATATTGCATATGCCATCTGTCACCCCACCTAGTGAAAATCCATATATTAATGGTAGGTATACCAGTGTTTGAAAAATTCAGTTAAGTTTGAGGTAATAGTAAAAAAGATATTGCATTTTATAAGTTTTTTGCTATGCAGTTGACATTTTCTAGCCTCCTCTTGAAGAGAGGGTTTGCAATGTTTTGTTGCAATTAGATTTAATATAAAGAATATGTTCTTCCCTTTAACAACATTCTGGACTATATACTCATATATTTATGTCAAATGTTTATCTGGTCTGCTATAAACTTTGTTCATAGGTCCTATGGGAGCTTGACTTGATGGATTTTAAATATTAGCTTGCATCTGGTTGTAATATTATTTGTTCATTAATTTTTCCTTGCAATTTTATTTCAACAGAAAAAGACCTGCACACCAAGATAAGTATTAATCATTTAAAGAAGTAATACAAAATGGTAGGTTTATATGAGGTGATATATGAAGAAAAGTGGTGTGTGCACATTGAGGTGAAATGGAAATTGTAGAAACTTTGTATTTCATACAAATTTTTATCCAATTAAAATCATAGCGAAGTGCTTTTGGCTTTCACCATGTTTAGTGCTACTTGTCCGGTGAGCACAGGTTACATTTGAAAAAGAAGCTATACATATCACAATATGCTACATTGAATTTTCAAACATTTGGGAAATATCATTTGCTAATAAGACATTTTAGAATTTAACATTACCAAAAACAGTTGAAAACCACAACTTTTTTACGATTTTCAATATAATTAATAAGTATTGTGATATATGACATACATGTTAAATGCTTTTATTGATGGTCTTGTCAATGTATAGCCCATTTTTTTAATGTAATCTGTGCGCACCTGGCAAGTAGCACTGAATATGGCCGAAAGCGCTTTGCTATGATTTTAATTGACTAAAGATTTGCACTAAATACAAAGTTTATACATTTTTCATTACAAGATTGTTACTCTTCAAAATAAACTGTGAATGCTACTATTCACTTTCATTACCCCATCTTTTTAAATTATATATGGGTTTTTCTCAAATTACATTTAATCTGTTTTATCATTTCAAGTTATGAAAAAAAAATTTTTGTAGTTCTAAATGATTCTGCAAAACTACCTAGCTGTCACTCAAATCGTCTGAACCAATTTGAAAATTAATTTGATCTTGTGAGTAAAAGGACAATAAATATTTGAATTTAGAATTTTTTTGCAATAATCATTAATATCAAAACGTATTTTTAATGTTTTGGTTTATCCCACCTGCCAGTCATCCTTTTTAACCTTAGGCACTGGCATCGCAGTACTTGCATCATCCCTCCTGGTGTATGTTTTTTCAGTCTGAACTTTTCTTACACTATCACCACCTACACCAACCGAGAAAATTCCTGACGACTGAGTAAATCGCTCAGGGGGCTTGTCTCTAATATTATTTTTGTGATTTTTTGCATCCCTCATATGGGTTAGTTTCCTCCTAATCTCACTTCTAATGAAAAACCTAAAAAAAATAATTGGCAAATTACATTGTTCCTAAAAAAGGCATCAACATACTTACTCTTTATGTTTTTCTTTAATTCTGGCAGCATTTAAATTAGGGGCAAATGCTTTCTTAGGTTTTGTACCCCCTAAAGTTAAATCTCTTGGCATTTTTAAAGACTGTAATCTCTTTTCCATTGTTACTGAACTATGCCAGAAAATATTACATGTGAAATCTAGATGTTTATTGTCTACTGCTTTTGGTTTTACTAAAAATTGAATTCCCCTTGTAAATGGGAAAAGGATAAAAAATATATATATATGAACACGAACATGTGGATATTATTTCACAAAAGTTGAATTTCTCCTCCACCTCCACTTCCAACATCCAATCCGTTTGGGATCTCTTCTGTCTTCTTCTAACAAGGCTATGTTGCCACATTTTACTAAATAAAGATCAATGTTTACTGTTTCTCACGTAGTGTCTTCTTGTTATATTTAAAATCGATCCAACACCTAGATGTTCATTTTCCATATTATTGCTGCTTTTTCTCCGATAAAACGTTAGTGAAAATAAAGTGAAGCAGAGTAATAATAATAGTAACAATAATACGTTTACTGTTACACCAATTACATTATTATAATGATATTTTAAGACTAGGTGATATAATAGGTCATCCAGCCCGAAGACCTGGATATTGTTAAAGACACAATTTGTTTATAAAAATAGTTGTATTTTAAAACAAAATTAAATAACCAAAATACAGTAACATGCATAAACTAATATTTTACTTCCAGAAATTCAAAAAAAAAGAAAGATTGAAAGATGGGTTATGAGATTTAGTAAGGACTAGGAGGTAGTGAAAGGACGGGACCATAGAAAAGAAGGAGCAAATATCCAAGGTCAAGGCTGCTGCTGCAAGTTAAACAGTAGTTTTTTTTGACTCTAAATTTAAACGCTAAAATTGATTTTGTGTAATCAATGTAATTTTTTTAATTTAAAAAACTAGGTATATTATACGAGATAGGTCTTTTGAAAAATGCTGTTCTATGTTGCGGCACTACATAAGACTTTCTCTTCTACGTAAATTTAGGTTATGAATGTCAGTTCTAAATGCTATTTTTGATACAGGTAAGCCGGTTGGTTACACTTAATAATCTTGAATCCCATACGCATATGCAATCTGAATCGGTTGAACATATTAAGCTACCCCGGCTGGGCGAGATGTGGAGTTATATGATTCCTTCTCCTCACACCATAAATCAATCTAGAACATGAATGTCGTTCTTTTTGAAAACGAGGCCGGTCAGTGGCATCAAGACAAGAAGAGTACATCGCAATACAACGGTTAAACGGGGTAACACAAGCGCATCACAGAGCAATTTCCGCGTTCCTCCGGAAATAGATAGATAGATGGATAGCTTTTTATTGCTAAAATTACACAAACGTCCTTTTACAAGTCAAACACAAAATGATAAAGATACAAATAGAAACATTTATACATTTAAAAACAATTATAAAATTAAAGTTAACCGGTAAGGGGTCAAATTATAAAATACAATTAAAATATATCAATTACACTAACCTACGTATTTCAATTAAACTAAAACTAACAAAGACAACAATACATAGATTGCACAGAAAATTGCACAAGGATGTTAAAATGGGAAAAATTCCAAGGATTATCACAGAGCAAGCAACTTTACACAGAGGTACTCTGTACCATCTCTCGCTGCAGTCAGTCTACGGAAAGGTGTAGCTAAGTCCCTGGCATTGCGAATCGGATACTCATGTACACTTCCACGCGCCATGAAACTACCGGTGTTAGACTTAATGAAGATGAGACATTGAAGGATAAACACACATGGGAATGTAAGAACACCCAACTCAGCAAAACACCAACAACAGCAGTCTCTGTATCCAACAAGTAACTGTCTTAATAATTATGGAATGACGCAAGTTATTGATAAAGCAACACGCGTAACTACCCTATCTGAAACATTATTGGATCCTATTTTTGTTAGCTCGCCGGACAGATCATGGTGCTCTTGACGTAGACTTTTCTGATCACAGATTAGTTTTCTGCAATATAAATTTTAATATCCCACGATTTAAGCAAAAATTCGTCACGGTACGTGACTTTAAGCAGTTTAGCTATAAGGATTTTTATTAGACTTGGGGCACATTTCTTGGCATAGTTTATACTTCAACTGGAACATTGATACTAAGGTGTTTATTTCCAATGAAAAAATAAAATCTATATTTGATAAGCATGCTCCTCTCCGGAATGTCAGGGTTAGCAAACCAAGGGCACCCTGACTAACTGACGTACCTAAAATAATGATGAGAGAAAGAGATTTGGCTCTTGCAAAATCTAAGAAAACTAAAAAGGACATTGACAAAACTCGATATAAGGAACTTAGAAATGTTGTTTAGACTGTGTTAGGCGGGAGAAAAGGAACTATGCATCCAGAATGTTCTCACTAAGTGACAAGAAGGGGTGGGCGCCCATTAGGGATTTGGGTATTAGAAACGAAAATAAAAAGGAACTACCGGTCAACCTTGGCAATCCAAACGACATAAACAATTTTTTTGTCGATTTTGTCAATAAGAAAAAAAATTGTTTAAGTACTGTAAATATTTATAATAATCTGCCACTACTTTGCAATAACAAATTTAATTTTAGATTAAGCACAATTCAGGAGGTCGAATCAGCCCTCCAATCTGGTAAATCAAATGCCTCTGGTTGTGATAGGTTATCCCTCAGGATGTTAAAGTATTGTATGCCACACATATTACCTTAGGTTTGTCATTTAATTAATAGCTGCTTGGAAAGTTAAAGCATATTGGATTTAATGAGATTCCCCTATTTTTTTTACTTACCTAGCAGAAAACAGAGAGTAAAATTTAATAATGAGTCGTCTGAGGCCTTATCTGTTATGACTGGTGTGCCACAGGGGTCTGTCTTGGGGCCCTTGTTATTTTTAATTTACACCTTTGATCTTTTTAATAGGTTAACTGCATGCTCTGTTCAAGGTTACGCAGACGACATTGAGTTTTCTTCCTGAAAAAGCAAGTGAGGCGGTTGGTCTTATAAATCATGACCTAAGTTTAATAAGTCAGTTTTCACAATCACACAATTTGACTCTTAATGCCAAGAAGTCATAGTTTTTGCTCTTTGGTAACATCAAAAATCGGGAAAACTTGTTGCAAAACAATTTCATTCTCATAGTGAATAATGAGAAGATACCATATACTGAATCGGCTCGAAATTTAGGCTTAATCATTGACTCGAATCTACGTTTTACAGAACATGTTTCTGGTCTGCTAAGACGATCATACTGTATGCTTAGAATATTATATGCGAACAGGCATGTACTTAGTTTTAAACTTAGGAAAATGTTGTGCGAGTACACCATATTTCCAATGTTTTATTATGGAAGCACGGTTTACGGTCCTTGTCTGGACATGGTTATCACGAATCGGATTCAGAGAGTGCAACGCATATGTGGCAGGTTTGTGTTTGGATTAAGGAGATATGATCCAATTTCCGCAAACTTAAAAATTTTGGAGTGGCTACCCATGGCTAAAATATGGGAAACTCATTTATTGACCTTTACTACTTACCCGATTATTGCTTACAAATGATCCATCTTATTTACGCCAGAAGCTTTGCTACAGATCAAACTTACACGCTGTTTCTGTTAGGTCTAGAGATATGCTTTCTATCCCTAAATTTAGAACAGCAATATTTCAGCGTTGTTTTTCTTATGTTTCCGTTAAATTATATAATTGTGTAAGACCCTGTCTTAAACACTCTTCTGTTCTGTCTTTCAAGCGAGGTATTAAAAAGGATTATTTGTCTAAATATTTTCGTACTTAATTGATTATAATATTTACTGCGCTCTAGTATATGATTAATTATTTTTTTATATTTTCTCTCTCCTCTCCTTTGTTTTCTGACATCAAATAATGTATTACCTTTTCTTGTTTTATTTAATAAACGTCCTAATAATGACAAATTTATCCTGGTGTATTATTGCACATTTCATAATTAGAAAAGAAAAGTACAGTCATTATTGTAGTAGAGGAATTTAATAATTTATTTACGATAAAAGTATTGAAGGCTTCGGATCTGTGGGTAGGTTATTCTTGTCTCAGTCATCTTAATGTTTGTTATGTAATTTCTTTAACAGTTAGGTTATATGTAAGAATAGCTAGTCAGCTAAATATCGCCTAATTGTGTATGTATTTGATAATTAATTAATAAAAAACGAGTATTATTATTATTATTATTATCCCAGTTCTGGTTTCACCGGTGTGTTCCTGTGTGAACTGTTCAGGTCATTTATGTAAATAAATAAATAAATAAATAAATAAATAAATAAATAAATAAATAAATAAATAAATAAAATGAAGCATATATGTCCAGTAATTGTACATGACTTGACAGTCTATTAATAGCATATGTAGTTGATTTTTTATCTCTAAAGCCGAAATGACGCTTAAAAAATATTGAGTTATTTGGGATTTTAATAGGGATTCAAAGATTTTTGAACAGACAAGAAGAATTGAGATAGGTCTAGAGTTATTTGTATCATTTATATAGCCCTTATTTTTAAAAATTGGAAAAACTCTACCAGTTTTTAATGCTATAGGTAATAAGTTATTTATTAAGCACTGATTTGTTAGTTTCGTCAGCGGGTAGATCAGGACGTTTTTTAGTGTTTTAACTACTTTAGTATTAATATTATGACAGTCTGGACTCATTAAATGTTATTTCCCTAAAATTAAACTGTTCGGCATCTGGACGGTGCAATAGATAATAACTCAAGTGGTTAGCTGAATCAGGTAAGTCCCTGATTATGTTGCCTGCCATATAGATAAAAGAATTGCTGTGAAAATTGAAGCTATTTGGCTTTCCTTGACCGTATTTTATTTTAATATTTTCCACATGCAGGTTTACAGAGTTTTTTATGTACTGATCATGGGCCGTTTAGTCTTTTGCATCTCGTTTTTGTAATTTGTTTGTACTCTTTTATCATTTGTTTTGTAATTAATTGAAGGTATTTTTTATTAAACTGAATAAGGCCATTCAGTCTGTCTCGCATATCTTTAAGGTTATTATTAAACCAGTTAACTGGGTTTTCAGTTAAATTTATCGTTTATCCTGATGTGGTCATCTTTGATATAATGCCTATTGCCGTAAATAGGCTTCAAGTTGCCGTAGGCAGTCCGTAACATTAAAGTTACATGTCCTTTAAAACGGAACTTTGTGTCAATTGTTAAACCTAGACATTTACAGGAATCGGAGAAATGTATGGTAATGTTATTCTGTTTGATTTCCATGCTATCTTTACAATGTGCTATCTGAGTTTAATTACCAAAAAGAGTGTCTGATAATTTATGAGGGTTAAGTAGATGATCAGAGGGTACAGTATAGAAGCGATAAAGATCTGAGTTAATTAGGTTTTGCGCATGTTCCATGTCACGCTCTGGCAAAGATAGATACAATTAAGTATCGTCCGCATAGAAATGGAAATTGCAATATCTAAGAGATTTAGAAAATGTTAAGATATATATTGTATATAAAAGGGGATCCAATACATGACCCTGTGGCACACCAATAGTAGCACTCAGAGGCGGTGAATATGACCGATTGTAGACAACTTACTGCACCCGATCAGAGAGGAAAGGTTTAATAAAAAAGCATGCGTTATCGCTGAAACCTACATAATGAAGGATTGGATCTAAGAGGTTATGATTCAGCATATCAAACGCTTGACTAAAGTCAAGAGTTGCCAGAACACTTCCTTTATTATCACCATATCCTCTAATAACGTCGTCAACCGCATGTGCCATGGCAGTCTCCAACTATAGTTAAGTCTAAAACCGGACTGCTACAAAGGTAAGACATTATATTGACTTAAAAAAAATCTTATTTGTTTCTCCAATACTTTTGATAAAGTAGGTAGTATGCTTATGCACCAAAGTTGTCCGTAATCAGCGGGATTATTCGTTTTAGGTAATGGAATTACGTGCGCATGCTTCCATACATGCGAAAAATAGGAGTAGAGAATACATCGGTTTACAATGTATGTGAGGAACGGAATAACAAACGGACAGCTGATTTAATTTTTTTTATAATTTCATATATCTCATTTCCGCTTGCCAAGTTAAAGGTGAGAGATTCATTAACATTATCCAAAATATGAGTCTCATAAAATTCTAAGAGTTCCTGTTTCGGATTAAAATTAGCCTGTAAAGAGTTAATGAAAAAATTATTAAGATAATCCTGATTACTTAAGTTAGGAGGCAAATTACAAGTTCTTTCTTTAATTATGCGGAAGTTGTTTTTGATCCTCACCATTTCTCCTTATAGGACGAATTCTGAAATTGTTGATTTAGATAAGTTTTTTTTTCAGCTCCTATTGCCGCTGTTGTATAGTTTCGTAACTATTTATGTGATTCATAATGTACAGGATTTTTAGTTTGTTTAAATATTTTAAGGCTTTATCCCTACATGTTTGCATAAGTTTTATATTTTCCGTAATCCATGGGGCGTATTTATAGTTTTTATTTTCCTAAATTGCTTACAGGGAGCATACTTATTAAACATATTCAAAATTAGACAATTAAAATAATTCAGTTTTTCGTCAATACAAGTTAAATATATCATAGCTATATACCTATAGTAAAACGTTTATAAATATTTGGCGGCATGTAATTATTTTTAAACATTGTTGAATATGGGAACGCGAGAAGCAAAAACTGCCCAAGAGAAGAAAGCCTAAGCCAGACACGCAACCAGGGGAAGGTCTGGGGGTCTGGACCCCCCCCTCCCTCGAAACTCTAAAAATATTTTGATATAGGCATGCTTCTCCCTAATTTTCCTGAAATTTGACTGTTTGGAGCCCCCCGATATGAATTTCTGGTAGGGACCCCCCCCCACGAACCGAATTTCTGGCTACGTCTGGCCCTAACTTGCCTTACTTTACGTTTTCACTCGTGCAAGTATATATTAAACATGTGGACTGTTCGTTTAGCCATCATAAAAAAAATTGTTTAATTATTTTACATTTTTTTACATCTGAAATTTGAGGATTTTTCTAGTTGTGAGCTTTAATTTTTGTAGTAAACCCAAATTGGATTTTATACCGTGGATATGGACAATAACTGAAGCCGCATTTGAATATCTGGTTTCAACTGTTTGTGCCAAAAATTAAAAAAAATATTGGAAATTGAAATCTCACTTGCAGGGCAGTACGGAATTTGCAACACATTTTAGAGAGAATTATGTAAGCTGTGTGAAGCTTTGTGGTGTTTTTACTTTACCAGTCAGTTGCTACGACGAAATAATTGAAGCCGTAACACGCGAAATGTTTAAGGAATAGCGTTAAATTAGACAACGTGTTGAAAAACACTACATATCGTCGTCTGTTTTTTAAGGAACATCGAAAACAAATCAAAGTTGTGGACTGCATTAAGCGTGTGCAGAAATGGAATTCCTATAAAACTGGCCAAAGCGAATTTTTTCACAATCCAGTGTCATGAAACTAGGTAATAAGGAATTGTAATCAAAATGCTAATAGTTGAATGGAAAAAAAGTATGTAAGCTGTTAGGAAATACGATATTAGTGCACCCTCAAAATATTATAAAGTTTCGATGAGCTGGCATTGATCGTTCTTCCTATTGGTTCGTCCTTGATTTCGACGAAATATAAACAAGTTTCGTTAAATTTTCAGTGTGAGCCTCGAAGTTCATTGGTAGCGTGCTTCAGTTGCATTGCAAGGGATGTGTGTTCGAATACCGGTTATTGAGTTATTACTTTTTTTAGTTATATTTTTTAACAAAACGTAATTTTTTATGTAGTCGTGTTTTAAAAATAGGATTGCGTTTTGGTTTGCCATAGTTAAGTTTTCTTTGATGTGTTTTAAAAAAGTGTATCTATACTAAAATAAGAATTTTTTAACAAAACCTATACTATACCTATACCTATACTATAAAATACGCGTGTTGATTCAAACACCCGTATTTTATTGTTAGACATGAACTAGGCAGTGTCGTACAAACTGCAATATACAAATAAACAAAAAAGTACATGTGAAAACACAACAGTTTCGTTTGCACAACACATACGAACGACCTGCTATAAGTATATTTAGGTCACATGACTTTGACAGGCGTTTGAGGGGCAAGCAAAACATTATTTACCATTCATTAACTGTGCCAAGCGGCTCGAGCAGAATATTTTTATGCGTTTAGTGACCTTTATTGAGATTTTTCTCAAAAATATATGTTCTGTTGTGAAAATGTATTGTAGCCAGAATTATCAGTTAGTTCAGCTGATAGCTGTGTGAAGTGCCATTATGACAAAGTACTAAAGACTGTTGTCTTTATCCATATCCATACAACAACTACAAGCTACAACCCTTTTTTAATCTTTTGACATGTTATTATAAATATATACTTGTATTTTTTAAATGGGGCTTAAAACTGTATGTGTAGGTTATACTTACCAGTTATAAAGAATTTGGAAGAAATCTTCAAAATCTACAGGGTTTGAAAAAATCGGACTTACAGGCATTTTATTTTAAATTTAAATTTGAAGACGCTGAATTTCTCCTATTGTTTATACAGCAATTGATCTTTGTCGGCCCCTCAGGCAATATGGCGAACCTGATGTGAAGTCAACCAACCTATGTATATCAGTCAAACCGAGTCAATAAAGCTAAACAGACAGTTGTTTGAATAAAACAAGGAATGAACAAATCTAATTTGCTTGAAATGCACTACTGAATTAAAACCAATGTTGGCAACGTTGCCCAGGAGTCAATTTTTGACATTTCTATTATCATACAGTCCCACTCCCACTTCCCTTAGTAATAATTAAATCCAATGTTTACTTGGCTGTACCGCACCTATTTGTTTTTAGATTTTTTTATTATTGCCTTCGTTTTAGGGAACAGTAGCAATAAACGTCATGTCTAAATCTTCGTCACTGTAGTTTTTAACAGTGAAATATTAGAAAAATAATAATGTATTAGAATAACAATTAAATAACAGGAAATAGGTACCAAAGACTTCTGCAGCTATGGCTGGTACAGACAGAGTATCAATGAACGATGCTTTGTCCAACGTAGAGGTTCTAGATGAATTACCTTTACCGGATGAACAACCATGCATTGAAGCTCAGCCATGTAGTGTAGTGTACCAAGCTAATTTCGATACCAACTTTGAGGATCGCAATGGTTTTGTCACTGGAATTGCAAAATATATTGAGGAAGCTACAGTGCATGCAAGTCTAGTAAGTCTGAATAGTTTTTGTATATATTGGAATATTGGTTTATTTGGCACAATAAGTTTGAATATGATAGATTGCCTTTTTAGACCTATAATTTTTATTTTAGAATGAATTATTAGATGAGGGGCAAGAACATGCAGTTATGTTGTATACATGGAGGTGCTGTTCTCGTGCAATACCACAACCAAAATCTAATGAGCAACCCAACAGAGTAGAGATCTATGAGAAAACAGTAGAAGTTTTAGCTCCTGAAGTGAACAAACTGTTAAACTTCATGTATTTCCAGGTATGTTGTGGTTTTAAGTTAATGTGGTAATGAGGTGAAATTTATTTTTCTTTTATCCTTTGTTGTTTTAGAGAAAAGCTATAGAGAGATTCTCACAAGAAGTAAAACGCCTATGCCATACAGAGAAAAGAAAAGACTTTGTTTCCGAGGCCTATCTCCTTACCCTAGGAAAATTTATTAACATGTTTGCAGTCTTGGATGAACTGAAAAATATGAAATCTAGTGTTAAGAATGACTATTCCACTTATAGAAGGTTAGATTTTAATTTTAAAAAAATTACATAACTAAACCATATTGGAATATTTTAGGGCTGCTCAATTTTTAAAGGTAATGTCAGATTCACAGACCCTGCAAGAATCTCAGAATTTGTCTATGTTTCTTGCTACTCAGAACAAAATCAGGGATACTGTTAAAGAAAACTTAGAAAAAGTTCCAGGCTATGAAGAACTTTTGGCAGATGTTGTGAATATTTGTGTGCACATGTTTGAATCGAAAATGTACCTAACTCCCAGTGAGAAACATATGCTTGTAAAAGTTATGGGTTTTGGTCTATTTTTAATGGACAGTGACTTGTGTAATATCAATAAACTTGATCAAAAGAAGAAGTTAAGGCTTGATAGAATAGATCGTATTTTTAAGGTGAGTTATATTTTAATAAAAGGATTTGAAACACCTTATCATAATTATCTGAATTTCGAATTTCTTTGGAGACATTAAAATAGTATTTATATTCTTGTGTAAGAAAATTAAATTACAAGAACAGGTAATATCAATAAACTTATTCAGAAGAAGTTGCAACTTGATAGAAAAAGTTATATTTTTAAGCTAACTTATATTTTGATAAGGTGATTTAAAACCTCATCCAAGACCTCATCCTGTTATCTGAATTGCTTTAAAGACATGAAAATAGGATACATATCCCTGTATATGAAAACTAAATTATAGGGGGTTATGTAAACAATCATCTATGTTAAAGCTCTTTGATTGTCTAGTTTATGACTAAGTTAATATTGCAATGGAATAGTTGACTGTAACCAGTTTGATTTCTCTAGGGGAAAGTCTACATCTGATAAATTGGTATGCCATGAGGTTTTTTTGTTGCAGGTTGGTGATTAGAATGTAGGTTGATTCGGTTTATACTGATTTTCCCAAGCAAAGTGTCAAATTAAATAACCATATTTCTGACTCTTTTGTTGTTCATTCAGATATGCCACAAAGTTCGTGACATAGCTGAACATATGCAATTCTCTGACGTCAGCCTTTTTGCAGACGATCTATCTAAAGTTATGCTAAAAAATTAGCAGTTGGGATGAGTGTATTTTCCAATTTGATTTAGATATTGGATTGGATTAGATTTGGTGAGTCCTAATAGGCATATATCTACTTTAATGCATAAACATATAGTAACTGACTACAGAAAAAGGTATAGGCAGGAGACTTCAGGTGCAAAGAGACTTGCATATGATAACCATATACAAAACTCTGCCAATCCTCAGACTGCAATTTGGAACATCATAAACCAACAACAAGGAAAACAAATCTTAAAGAGCTATTAATGGTTAGGCCCAGAAAGTGGTTAAATTCAAGAACCAGGAGTGGCAAAGCATCTATACGTATACTCTGAATTATACAAATAAAAAAAAGAATGCTTCTTTTCGAAGTGTTAAAACAAAAACAGTTGGAGTCACACCAATTCTTAGTTAGATCTAGTTGCCATGAAAATTGAACTTTCTAGTTTGCCAGTTATGTTTTGTTTATGTCAAAATTATGTTTTGTGGCATATGTCATGTTATACCTATAACTGTAATGGAGTAACTAAATTACCAAAATTACGAAATTTAGGTTAAAAATCATTATGCAGACTTTTGTTTTTAACACTGAAAAACATACATTAAGCTGGGAAAGTATTAAATATATTTTCTTGAAAGTAATAAGTTATACAGATTTTCTCAAAAATACTATTTTAGTTTTTTTAAATACTACTCTGTGTTTACTTCCCTCATAAAAAGGAAGTATTGTAATTTTTAGATGCTGGTAACATGTTTGTACATGGTTTTGTTATTTTCTCCTTGGCTTATATTTTTATTTGTTTAAGCAAAGTCGGGCTATGACTATCTTTGGTACAAGATTTAAAATCTTTAAAATGAAGTCCAGCCACCATCTTGAAATCTTCAACCACAAAATATACACAGAAATGAGTAAATACTCTGCTACTGAAGTAGGCAAGATATCACATTTTTATTTTTACTGGTTCAAAAAATCTAAAGGGGGGACATTAAAGTGCCGCAGTGCATTTTTTATCACAGAATTTTGCAGGTACTCGAATTTCCAGAGATTGTAAAAGGAAGTTGGTCTCGGCCGAGTTTTTGAAGACATCTTGTATAATAGAACATAATTTTAAAAGCCTAGAAAAAGTTCTTAAAATCACATCTACTCTTTAAAATGCATCCTGAATTTTAAATTATAATAACTCTAAAACAGTTAGTTTTAGGTATAGCATATAATTTACAATAAAACTAATTTCAAACCAAAAATCAAAACAAATTGTTTTTTATTTTACATAATTAAAAGTTATTGTATTTGTAAAAAAAATAAAGGTTCTTTTACACTTTAAATTTTTATTTATACAATTTTCTTGTGTATCCTTCTTGCAAGTGGTTAAAAAGCCAAAGGTTAAATAAGTATTCATTTATTTTATATTTAAATACTTCTAAATATTTATAATTTGTCTTTAGGCAGGGTTTAAATGAATTTATGTCCAAAATTCTGGGAGATGATTTATGACATAAATATAAAATCAGTAAATTAAATTAAATCAGTAAAATCCTAAACTTATAACACAGTTGATATATACATATACTGATTTGGTAATAACTTTATACACATTATATAAATATTAATGCTTGTCATTTTTCTTGATAAAGAGAAAATTTCATTCACGAAAGTTCTGTTAAAAGGGATGTACCTATTTTTGTAGCTAAGTACTCAAAACTTACCTCATAATAAAACTTCATACAAAATCAGTCTTTGATTTTTAGATTGTTTTCATTATTTACACCTTTTAGAAATTATATAGAAGTGCCTGTTTTCTCATACACACGTGTTGACCTCCAAATTAGCTCTGCATAAAATTTCTCAAACTGCACGAAATATTGAAAAACAGTAAAAAACAAAAAACTTACAGTACAGAACACGGAAATTGACTTTGTTGTAAAAATGGCCTGTGTCATAGTAAAAGCAAGAGTTAAATGGGCTGCAACCAAAAAAAATGACACCTATAGATTTTTCTAAAATTTATTTAGTTGCTTTATTGACATTAGGCATAATATGTACCAAATTTGTACACTCAGTATCTCGAAAACAAAGAATTTGCCGACCCTTGTTTATATTACTTTTTTTTCTTATTTTTATGAGATAAATAACCTCTTAAAGTTTTGGACAAATATTTATTTACAGCCTGTATTTTAAGTATCCTTTTATTAACAGAATCTTGAAGTTGTGCCCTTGTTCGGAGATATGCAAATAGCCCCTTTTAATTACATAAAGAGAAGCAAACATTTTGATGCAAGTAAATGGCCTCTTTCAAGTAGTCAGACACCTTCGCCTCAAGCTGATTTAATGGTCCATTTACCTCAGATTAGGGAGGACCATGTAAAATACATTTCTGAACTAGCTCGCTATTCCAATGAAGTCACAACAACATACAAAGAATGTGGGAGTGATACAGAAAACAAAGAAACAGCAGATTTAGCACTCAGAGGACTTCAGCTCTTATCAGAATGGACAAGTGTTGTGACTGAATTATATTCATGGAAACTTTTGCATCCCACAGATCATCATCAAAATAAAGAGTGTCCTAAGGAAGCAGAAGAATATGAAAGAGCTACTAGATACAATTATAGTGATGAAGAGAAATTTGCTCTTATTGAAGTTATTGCAATGATCAAGGGCTTGCAAGTGTTAATGGCTAGGATGGAGACAGTTTTTACTGATGCTATAAGAAGAAACATATATGCGGAATTGCAAGACTTTGTACAAACATCTCTCAGAGAACCATTAAGAAAAGCTGTAAAGAATAAGAAAGATCTCATTAGAAGGTTAGTTTACTTTAAGCTTAATTAAGCATGTTTGGTGTAGGTATGTTAGAGATATTTATAGGAATGTTCCATTTAGAAAAAATGTGATAATTTATATATTTTATTTGTTACTTTCTTAGTATTATTATGTCAGTAAGAGAAACATGTGCTGATTGGCAAAGAGGTGTTGATCCAAATCAGGATCCTGCTCTAAAAGGAAAGAAAGACCCGGATAGTGGGTTTAGTTTAAAAGTACCAAGAAGGAATGTTGGTAAGTTCATTTCTTAAATTTTTGTTATTATAATTAATTAATTTATTTACTTACAGATAGAAATGAGTAAATTTCGCGAATTTTTGAAATATACAAAATTTGTCATTAGGGATAATTTTAGAATTTTTAGTTGTGCATTCATTTTTTTTTGTTGAAATTTCAGTTTCTTCTAAATTTCAACTCAGAATGGATATGTAGGAAGTGAAACAAAGGAAACAAAATAATTTACAAAATGAAACTAAATATCAAAAATTGCTTTTTTGTTTCACTTATTTAGTCCTAGTCCTTAAATCCTCAGCTCAGGGTTTCTTAAAAGTATGTTCAACTTAATGCGGAGTTGGCTTGATTTTAAGAATTTTAGGTAGAGATTAAATTAAAGTACATTTTACTTCCCTCATAAGAGGGAAGTATTGTAATCATGAAAAAATCACCTACAGAGATTTTTTCAGATAGTCACGTTTCAGGTCCCTAGATACTGTTACTCATTTATTGTTGCGAAATACACACTATATAAAAATGGTATATAAATTAAAATAGTGAAAAACATATCAACAATTTTTTTTTCACTACTGTGATACACTCAACGTCTTTATATGACTCGAAAATAAAAATTTAATGAAATTATTTTGGTAGAATTAAATTTTCTGTATCTCATACACGTTGATACTGACACAAATGTTCTATTGTTCAGCTGCCTGGGAATTTGTTCTGATAAACTGTTGCAGCGGGCATCACCGTAAACAAGCATATTCAACTGTTATATACATTTTGTAACACGAAATCGCTCTGTCGAAAGTGTACGTGACCATTAGATATTTATATTAGCAATTTAGAAAAAAACAACTGCTGCGGCAGGTGAGATTCGTTCCCTGTTGCCAGGTTGTGTGTTCTGAAATAATAGTCATTTCATACTTAAGTTTTTTAAATTTTAAATAAAAGCCTTAATTATTGATTTAATAGTGACGTAACTAACAGTTGAATAATAAAATATTTAGATAAGTTCAACATTTACCCTTTGTTTACCTTATTTTTGGTTATTAAGGTGAATAAATTACTCTTTGAGAAATCTGTTTGAAAATACTTTGCATCGAGTTTTCACTAAAAGTGATTTTGACATTCCAATAGTTTAGCTGAATAAATTGGTTATTATGTTGGAAATTCTAAAAATACAAAAACAGCTTTATGTAGAATATAAGTAAAACAGGCCACAGTTAAATGATCATTAAATTATAGTAGGTAGTATGAAAGTACATTTCTTATGTATTGTCTATGTCCACTTTAAAAAAAAATATCTGTATTATAAGAGTTATAAGAAAAAATATTTTATAGGCCCATCTTCAACACAGCTCTACATGGTAAGAACCATGTTGGAGTGTCTAATTTCCGAAAAATCAGGTGGTAAAAAGACACTAAGGAAGGATATTGATGGAAATTACTTGGTACAAATTGATCAGTTTCATAAAACTTCTTTCTACTGGAACTATTTGCTGAGCTTCAGTGAATTTTTGCAAAAATGTTGTGATCTGTCGCAGCTGTGGTATAGGGAATTTTACCTTGAAATGACCATGGGTAGACGAATTAATGTAAGTGTAATAATAAAATAAGCAGACTTAAGTATGTTGTTCAAGAACTATTGTTTGTTCTGAAATTTGTCTAATGCAACATTATTAATTATTTCAGATAAAATGAAATGACCTATTTCTGTTATAGTTATCTTATATTTGTATGTAATTATTTGTTAAGTGACTTCAGAAAAGGGGGGGGGGGTCTTAATTCGACCTTATATATTTTATATGTACACCAATTACTCCAGGATGGTTTGACCAAATTGACTGAATTTTTTGCAGTAATATTATTTTAAAAAATGGCGGATGGCGTCATTTTGGAAACTTTTTCTGCGAGAGAGTTTCTACAATACCTGATGAGATGCTTTAAGATATGGCCTTAACATTTAGCATATGAAGTTTAATTAACTTTAGACCTAGGTGTGATCTTTTTTCAGGTTTTTTAAGTTATTATAAATCCCAATGAAAATATTAAATAATGTTCTTAGCATAAAAGGTAATCAAAAAATATCTCATTCGTTATATTTTTTGGAGCACAAAGTTAAATTTTACTAATAATTTTAACTTTGACAATATATATTGTTAAATTTCTTTGCATATATATAGAAGACTCTCACATACAGGGTGTGGATAAAGTCTGCAATACTAGAAGTATTAGAATAGAAGTATTTAGATATCTATTGACTTTTGGGAAGATCTCACTCGAATCCGTAATTTTTGTTTTACGTTAGGCCGGTTTGTACATTAAATTAAAATATACAGGATGAGCCATAGTAGGTATGATATCCTTGACTTTCAAATAAAACTCCCGTATAGTTTTACATGTCTGCAATTCTACAACAAAAAAAAGTATATTTAATGTAACATGTCATATAATATGACTGCTCAATTGTTATGGAGTTATTGACATTTAAAATTCGTCATTTTGAAAACTTTGGCAGACTGTAAAAGCAAAACGACTTGGACGTCTTAGTTTTTGATATTAAATCGCAAACTGTCAATTGGAAAATAAGTTTAAGTTTGCCAAAGTATCCATGTTGAATAATTATTCAATTTATACATATGACATGTTACATTAAATGTACCTAAATAACCCAAAAATGTAACAATATACAGGGGGCTCAATTTTAAAAAATCATCATACTTATGATTTATCCTGTATATTTCAATTTGATTAAAAATCTAGTGATCCTAGCGATTTTTCCAATAGCCATTGAATTGCGAGATAGGTATTTTTTTTTTTAAATAACCATTGGCAAAATAAGTTTTATCATAATTTCTGTGGATTGAAATCCACTAAAAAGTGTCGTGGAAATCAATGGCTAGTGAATATACTTGAAGAAAAAGCAACAAGTGCCGTCGACGACTGCGACAGGAATTTAACTGTTTTACAGAAGTGGACTATTTAAAAACCCTGATTGAAGAACACATATTTGGAGGAAAAATTAAAAGGTTATGAAAAACGTGGCCAAAAAATTAATAAACAAAACCTGCATTTCACACATTCCAAGTTTAACGAAAACATAACTTCGAAAAAAGTGGGCAGCAGCAAACGCCAATTGTTCTAAAGGGAAAATCCCAGTTAAATGTTCAGTCAAATTCTGAAATGTCAAAAACACAAAACTTCAATAACAATAATACAAAACAAGAATTTAACAGCAACCATAATTTTGATATTTTTTGTGTCTTTGAGCCTTGGCTCTCAGATGTTAAATTAAGACATGAAGGGGTATGAACATTACAAAACATAATGTAATATATCAGCCTATCAAATTAAATGAATTTTGTATCGAATTGAACTCTGAGTTTTGTGCAATTAAGATTCCTGATCATAGTTGCACTTTACCAATCTGGTTTTGGAGATCCTACAGTTTTTCTGAATAATTATGAAGGACTTCTACACAAACTGACTAATGTTTCTGATTTCATACTTATAATCGTTGGCGACTTCAGTGTGAATTTTTCCACTGCATCGCCAGTGCTCTCTATTTTTAATAATATTATAATTTCCTATGGTCTAGAATTGATGAATTTCAGCCTTCACCCTCATTACAGCAACATCGAGATCTTGTATAGACAACATCATTACAAATATTAATCCTAAAATCTTTAATGTTGGTGTTTTTGAGAACTGTTTGGCAGATCATCCAGTATATTGTTTTGCCACATTTGGCTTATGCTGATAATGTACTCTTAACTTGACCTTTAACGAGAATGGGTTTTAATAGACTAACATTCCTTTCGAGAGAGGTAAACTAAGATATTTTTTATAATCCAGTTTTTGATGCTGAAGTCTTAGCTAGTTGTCTGTGAGATAAGTATAGTTAATAAGTTAGGTTGGCAGAACAATACTTTCCATTCCATTCCATGGTGGTAAAAAACCACTTGCTGTAATTCTGATTTGAAAAATAAAAAAAAGACAATTGTAAGCCTAAAACTGATCCCTCTTTTTTGATAAGCTATAAAAATTTAAAAAAAAGATTATATTCTTTCGATTAAAAAGGCTAAAAAAGATGCCTATGACAGTTTTTTGTTAAATTCTACCAGGAAGTTTAAAATGATAAATATTAATAACATTTATAAATATAAAATAATTTTGTATACCCATTTTATCCTAACCAAAACTAAGCATTCATCTATAAAATTTACTAGCATAAGTTCTGTACATGCATATAGAACCAGGCAAAAAAATGATATTTATCTTCCACAGATGCGGTCGAATATAGGACTGAAGTCAATTTACCATAGCGGACTAAAATTTTACAATACCTTGCCTACCTCAATAAAAAGTTTGACCAACCCAAATAAATTTAAAGAAAAATTAAAAAAATATATTAAGGATACTATGTAAGCTGTGTCCCAGAATGCACAAGTTGAATTCTGGGGCTGTGTATTTTAGGGTGCTTGCAGTCCTTTTTTGCTATTTGGTATAGAGTATGTTAAGAAATAGGGTCGTGCATAAATTAAATGAGCTCTTGCAGAGCCGAACTAATATTTAATCATATAATTTGTATATATAAAGTAAGCTAATTCCTAGTATAAGATCACCAGTATGTATCTTCTTGGAGTTAATAAAGCGATTTTCAAAGAAAAAAGTCAAGGGACTGTTGGAAAATAATTAATTTTGAAAGGCAAAATCATAAAATGTCTCGGAATGTACACCTCTCCTCGGAAAGGTTTAGTGACTTTTTCAGTGAGTTTCCTGAAAATCTAATCAAAACCCTACCTGATGCTTCTGTGGAGGCTTCTAGTTCCTGATTTCATTAGAAACCTTAAGATTTCAAACTCTACTGATTATTATAATTTAAACAGCCATATGTTGCTTGAGACTTTGGACACATTAATTGGTCCCTTTACAATCTCAATCAATAATAGCTTTTCTGAAGTTGTATTTCCTAATGGTTTTAAATGCTCTAAAATTACACTTTTTTTGTTATTTGTTAAAGGGGACTGTCAGTCGCTGGATCACTATCGTCCCATATCAATTATTGTTATTTTTTCCGAGGTGTTAGAAATAATATTAAAGAACAGACTGATTGAATATTTTGGCTCTTTCTGTTATGTACATCTCATTTTCGTTTCCGTTCTGGATTTTCGACTATTAGGGGAATTCTAAATGTTGTCGAGGGCATAGTCGAAGGCCTTGAGAATGGTCATCATTCTATGCTAACCCTTTGCGATTTGTTAAAGGCCTTTGACTCTCATGACTTGTTTTTTAAGTTGGCATATTAGGGGTTTAGAGGAGTTGCCCTACATATATTTAGATCATATCTTTCCAAGAGGCTTCAGTATGTCACTTTGGGGGATGAGGTTTCCACCTGTAAACCCATAATGCATGGACTGCCCCAGAGCTCTGTTCTGGGGCTTTTATTGTTCTTCATATAAATTAACGATCTCAGCGCTTCCATGACCACGGTAAACAAATGCGTTCTTTTTGCGGACGATGCGACCCTTTTAAATGTTGGTTCAGATGTAGGTGTTCTTTGTGAGTGGGCAAGGGTTTCTCTAAAACGGGCCAAGACATTGTTCATTGCAAATAATTTAAAATTAAATTATTCTAAAACTGAAAATATTCTTCTCAGTAGCAATAGCAGACTTACTTCAGGTAAGACTTGTAAATTATTAGGAATAATTCCAGATGACTCATTATCTTGGCATTTACACATTAAGGCAATTTTGTATGTTTCATTTCAGGCAATTAACTCACTGTCTTAACCTGAATATACTAAGGGTAGCATATTTTGCTGTATTTCACAGTTTGATATATAGTGTTGTTCTGTGGGGTAATAGTGTTGATTCAAAGTATTTGACCTTCAAAAGAAAGCAATTGGTCTGATGAGTGGAGCTGGATTTAGAGCACATTGTCAACACTATTTTAGAGATTTAAAAATTATGCCTTTACCTTCTTTATTCATTTATTATACTATTATTAGATAGATATATATATTAGATCACATTTGCTCAGGGCTCAGTAGGGCATATTTTGCTATATTAAAACTAAAACAAACCATTCCTGCAGATATGCTTCTGAACTCTTATTATGCCTTAGCTTACCATTGTCTGACTTATAATATCATCCTCTGGGGTCAAGCTACCGATATCAGTAGAATTTTTATAGCTCAGAGGCGCATTATAAGATTGATATTTGGGCTAAAGCCACTTGAAACCTGGAGAGTCACTTTCCAAAGGTACAACATCTTAACTGTTGCATCAATATATATATTCAAATGTGCTCTATATGTATTTTCCAACAAAGAGAAATTCATGCAAAATCAGAATTATCACAATTACCCAACACGGAATGCATCTGCGTTAGTCGTGCCAAATCATAGAACATCGCTCTTTGAAAAATCTCCACGGTACGCATGTATAAAGATTTATAACCACATACCTGATGCTATAAAATGTCAAACATCAACTGTCCAATTTAGGAAAAAGCTGCGGAAGTACCTTTCTGAGAAGGCCTTTTACTGTTTGAAGGACTTCTGGAACCTCAACAATAAATAATGTATATGTACTGTTTGTTAGAGACTTTATGTGGATAAAACTGTGCTGTACTCTTACTCTGTTTTTTTCGTACTCTGTTTTTTTCTTTTTTTGTTTTTTTCATTTTGTATTCTGTATTTGTGATATGTTTACTACGTTTATACACTTTTACGCTAAATACAATTTTATGATAAGTTTTACAATTCTAGACGATATGATTTTATCACAAGTTTGTACCTATTTTAATATTTTTTTTGTTTTACATTTTAGTGTTTAAATATAGTATTTAAGAGTTTAATACATAACACATACTGTAAGAATATTGATATTTTTTGTTTAACCCATGATAAGTTTTTTTTGGCAGTAAAAAGACTTACCTTATTTTAGAGTATAGTTTTCTAGTTTAGTTAACCTATTGTATCTGTAATTGACTTTTTGCAACTTGTTGGTACATTAAACAAATAAATACATTCTGTATGTTTAAAGACTTATCACAAACATTTATGTAACGTGGTGTAATATATTTCTATTCTATTCTATTTCAGACTTTATCCACACCCCCTGTATAATTTTAGTCACTGTAGTTCTATATACAACAAATACTCCGATCTGAATGCATTTTTTAATAACTCAATTTTGAATATTTTTCTACGAGAAAGTGTCCACTATAACTTTAAAATTATTTAATATGTGGTGCATGAATAGTAAATAATTGACCAAAAAGTAGTTTGGGCATACTTCGAGGTATATCCCTAGACCTAGCAAAGGTCAATCAATCAGAAATGATTTTTTTCTGGATACAAAATGTTTTTTTGTTTCAGAAACAGTCTTATTTCATATGCTTTTTTCGGAGTTCAATTCAACTTATGATTTAAATTTTTGACAATTTATATTGCTGATTCTCTATAAATAAGTATAAATGACGCTTTTTATATAATATTATTTGCTATGGTTTTATCAAAATTGTATATGCAATGGACCCCAGCATATTTAGGAACATCCAAAATTTTTACCTAGGCCTCGAAAACTAAAAAGCTGATTAAACTTCGTATAAATAGCATTAAAAAAGTTGAAAAAGAAACACTAAAAAGTTTTGTTACATCTTAACTTTGAGAAGCCGGATTTGAACTCATAAAAACAGTAGTAAAGAGACATTATAGTTGAGGTATTAAGTCACTCAATACATCAATGTATTTTTTCTAATTTCCTTCATAATTAGGTATTAGTTTGACGCAGACTTCGTAGAGTCTATTTTTCAGGATGTAATAAAATGTTTATTAATCGGTCAGTTAGTCAGTTTTTTTATTATTTTTAAAATTTTTCTTACTTGAAATATTTGTCATATTTTTAGAAATGTACAGTAAGACATCATCATAATGAAGAATGTAACGATTTAATAACCATGGAGAAAAGGATCCAGTTTCCTATTGATATGTCAATGCCTTGGATATTAACTGATCATATTTTAAAGACGAAAGAGCCCTCGATGATGGAGTGAGTATTTTTGTTATTTATTTAACTCATCTTATTGAAAAATATAATGTAAATTTTTAAGGTATGTTTTGTATCCCCTGGATTTGTACAATGACAGTGCTTTGTATGCTTTGACGATATTTAGGAAGCAGTTTTTGTATGACGAAGTAGAAGCTGAAGTTAACCTTTGTTTTGATCAGTTTGTGTTTAAACTTAGTGAACAAATATTTGCTTACTATAAACAGTTAGCAGCAAGGTAGGTTAAATTAGCATCACAATGCTCCAGATAACTATCATTGAGTAAATATGTGTGCTGTTTTCTTGATATGTTTTAAACAAATGTGCTGGACATAATAACTGGGAAAAGCAATTTTTTGAAGGAAACTGAAAATGGCATATTTCCACAAAATCGATTTCAACTTAAAACATACTAAGGAAACAGGTTTTTTATATCGGGGGTACCATGGGCAAATTAAAAAAAAATCTGTTCTGAAAATCCACATACTTTTTGAAATTTCAAAAAATTTTAAAAACGATTTTTTTGGAAATCTTACTTCCTCTACATATCAACCTGTAGCCTTACAACACTCTACCTAACACACTTTTTTTTAAATATAGTCTCATTTGTCCCTATTTTTTGCCAGGTTTTTGGAGCCTACAGTATGGATGATTAATCATAAGTTTATACAGGGTGTCCAGAAATGAATTTTAAATTAGCTGGCATCAAAAATATACTGGAGTACATCTCGAAGCCCTGTAGAATACTCACCAATTTAAGTATGAATGTTTTTATTTAAAGGTTTAGTAATATGGAACACTTTTTTTTGTTTTTTTTTTATTTTGCTTTAGCTATATCAATAAAAAGTTAGGTGTTTCCTTTTGAGCCAAAATACAGGTTTTTTTTACTTTTTCAAAGTTTTGAAAAATCAAATTGTGTTTATGAATCCTCGGAATAGTAGAAATTTGCAAGAAATATCTAAAAACCGCAACTTAATATATTCTTCTTTCAGTTTCTCTGAAAAATTAACTTATCCCACTTGTTATGCCCAGCAGTAAATAATAGAGATGGCAACGATTCCATAAAAGTAGATAATCACTTGTATTCATTTATTTTTAGTATATTTTTGGACAAAAGGTTTAGAGTAGAATGTTCAGCTATAGGACCGTATTTGTTGCCCTATCCAAGAGCTAATAGGTATGAAACATTGCTGAAACAAAGGCATGTGCAATTGTTAGGTAGATCGATTGATTTGAACAAACTTATTACCCAAAGAATTAATGCTGACATGCAAAAATCTTTAGATTTGGCTATTAGCAAATTTGAAGCTGGCGATATTACTGGTGTTGTAGAATTAGATGGACTTTTGCAAGTAAGTACCATATGCTATATCTAAAGTATGGTGTTAGTCTCGTCTGTTAGACAGTGAACATTTTGAAATTGTGTACCCTTGTATATCCTAAGTGTTACAGACACCATATTCTGGCAGCTGGGCCATAGAGTAATGATGCAGGGTCTTATGTTTTGCAAAAAAATAGAAATCGATGAAATTACAGCAATTATTTGGGGGTGATTGATAACATCATCAACAAATAATAAAACCATAATACCAGACGTTTTTATTAGAAAAAGGATGCGCCAGACATAGTTACAGTTGCATTTTTACACCTATTATGCATAACGTAAATTTTGAACAGGTGTACCAGCTTTATTTTGAAAAATGAAAAAAATGTTGACAGCTGACAATTGGGAAGTAAAAAAATAGAGTATCGACGTCAATAGGTTAACGCGTGTGTTTCAGTTTCCAATGAGGTTGAGGCGCATCTCAGTCTAATTCTCTTTTTTATTTTTTATAAATGACGAAGTATTTTGTTATAAAGTGTCTTAATGTCTTTAAAGTGTCTAAATGTCTTAAAAGACAACTTAAAATTGTTTTCACGAGTTTCCTCTGATTCCAAACAACTGCACTCTAACATTGAGAGACTTGTCAAATGGTGCACACCAATTACCTCTAACAACTCTATACTTTCCATGTACCTTACAAAAACATAAGTCTCGAAGTTGTTACTTCTTTCGATGATTTGAGCATTATCTTCAATGAAAGTGTGAAATTTCATTTGCACATTGATAACATAGTACTAAGATTACTGAGCTTTATGCAGACACACTAAGCATGTCACTGATACTAAAGCAATTGCTTGTTTTAATAACTTCTTGATTCGGAGTGTTTTAGAGCTCTGCTACTATAAGTCCTTCATATCAGATTTGAAAAAGTTCAAAATAAATTTACAAAATGTATTTTATTTAAATTTAATTTCCCATATCAAGGTCTGTCTTATAATATAAGAGTTCTTTTTTGGGAACGAAATGCACTTCTGGTTTTCTTACACAAATTAGTAACTGTAGCGATTTCCATTTAAAATGCTGAAATTGTCATTTGTTTATATTTTTTAGTAAATCCTGGTGGTAAAGATAAAATCTTGAAACTTTTGTATTCAACATTTTTTTCTATCTGTTAAAATAAAGCTTTTAGAACCCGTTCAAAATTTGCGTCATACATAATAGGTCTAAAAACGCAACTTTGGCCACGCGTAGCACATCCTTTGTTTTAAGAAAAACGTCTGGTATTTATTTTTCATTACTAAAATCAGCCATTTAAAAATTACGGAATTTAATTGCTGTTGTTTTTTTTTGCTATTTAAGCATCCCCTTCATCTTTGTTCTATCACCCAGAATGCCAGACATGGTTTCCCTCACACTCAGGGTACACAACTTCTATTACTACTAGTTTCATCCATAGACATAATAACAGGGAGATGGAATTGTTTGAGTGTAATCATACATTGTCAGAATTATTACTTGTCTGGTCTATTGTATCATTTTGATTTGGTTGACTGGGATGACTGTTGCCATTGCTTAAAAAGCGACAACACCTCTATACATTCGTTCAGTCGTACGCAAATTTACAACATGGCCATTGACATATTATGTCAATATGTAAGGACTCATTATAACTTACAGCATTGCCTAAACTTAGACCCGACAAGGATATATATGTTTTCTTTGTCACACTTACTTGCAGTAAACGTTTATCTACTTTAATCATTGCAGCAAAACATATAATTTTATGAATGAAATAGTACCAGACAAGGGTTTATGCAGTGGCTAGCCAGCTGTTAGGGGCGGGAGCGTCACCTAAAGGGCGCGGAATTACCTAAAAAGAGCTCTACCTGGCTTTTTTTTATTTCAATTAAATAATAAAAAACTTCGGGTTTTTCTTCATTTCATTAGGTATTACAAAGTTACAAATAACTGTAATATTTATTTTAACACTAAAAGTGACCCGTATTTTAAGCAAAAAAAGTCTTATAAGTAGGGGAAAAACTTAACCTTAAAAACTGGTAAGTTGTAAACTTCTTTTGTTGTAGTTTTAAGTAAATGACTAAATATTTTATTTTTCAAGACTATTAGTTACATTATCATTATTACAGTAATTGAGGTTTTTTTTAAAATAAAGTCGCAAAATAAAAAAAAAATAACTAAATATTGAATGATAAAGTTTTATATAGAGGCAAAATCTTTCATCCTCTCATTAATGAGAAACCCGGTATATTTTCGACGTCCATGTCGTTTTGTCAATTTTTCGATGTCACTTCTAGATTTATCTTTTTAGGTTAATAGACTGTGTCATAAACTTCTTAGTAAATGGCTTGCTTTAGATGACTTTGATTCAATGTTTAGAGAAGCTAACCACAACGTCCTTGCCCCCTATGGTAGAATCACCCTTCACGTCTTTTGGGAATTGAATTATGACTTCTTGCCTAATTATGTCTATAATGCTGCTACAAATAGGTAATTTAAAATTTACTGTGGTTTTGGGTTACATTCAAAATTCAAATTTATAACTGCTGATAATAAATAATACAAAAAAAAATCACCCCAAAATAACTTCTGGAATATTTTCAAAATTAAATAATTTATTAAAGTGCTGTTTTCAAGATCTTTCAACACACTGTCCCAGAAGTGATGGGTTAAGTCTGGTTTTGACAATTAGTAAGCACTTTATTTATATAGAGTTAAATAAAAGTATGAAATGTTTGTAAAATTTCTTTTTTTTTTCTGAAAAATCCGTGAAAAAATGTTATATTATTTTTTATACCAGTTTGCACATTTTTTTTCATTTACTAGGTGTTTATTAATTTTTTGTTTATGGTTTTTATGCTGTATTTTTAGATTTTAGTAATTATTGATACAATTAACTGGCATTTTCCACATTTTTCTTCTTTAACAGAATTTTCTTAGGCATTAAGTAAAAAATATTGCATTTACCTTCTTTAGCAAAAAAATTTTATACATGGTCCTGTAGGGCCATATGGTTAAACTTTTGTTTTAATCTCCATATATATATATATATATATATATATATATATATATATATATATATATATATATATATATATATATATATATATATATATATATATATATATATATATATATATATATATATATATATATATATATATATATATATATATATATATATATATATATATATATATATATATATAGTCTTCATTTAAATATATATAGCCATTTAAAGAGTTATATGGAAAAAATTGTACCAAATACTAACAAGGTAATTACCTATTTATGATGTATTTTCATTTATACAGGATTTCTCAAAAAATAGTGACACATTTAAGCTCTTTAAATATAGAAAAACCAAAGATGTGTAAAAATTTAAGTTTTTTATTTATTTATTGTATTATAATAATAATTATTATTATTTATTTTTCTCCATAAAAAGAAGGTTTTATTCCAGGAAATGGAATTTTACCGAATATTTAAATATTTTATTAGCTCGCGATTTTGCTTTGCCAGATAGGAATTGCACTCAAATTTTACCAGTATATCCCTGTTTTAGACTTAATTTATGTACAAAATTTTAACTTTGTTCGATAAGAAGTTTCGTAGTAATGATTGTTTTAACATTTTGTGTTTAACCATTTAATCTTCATATGACCCATAATTTTTATTAAAATTTAAACCCAATCGGATTAGTAGTTTTTGAGCTCTTATACATACCACCGACGGAAATGGTACATGGTTTTCGGGATCTAGGGACCCTAAAATGCAAAGATCTGCAATATCTATAGTCAGCATATTTTTAAAAATACAATATTTCATTTTTTTCTAAATATCTCAAGAACCCGAATAGCTAGAAGCGGTGAGCTTTAATTCTCAACATACTATATATGATGATAAGCTGTGATGGCAGTTAATAATTTTATTAAATTTTACTTTGTTGTTGATAATTTTAGTTAAAAATACCGCAACAGTTTTTTGATTTTAATATTCGACGATAATTATGAAAGATAAGGAGTTTTGATAAAAAAAAACAGAATGTTAATAGGACCTGCATAATAATTCAGAAAAATAGGGTTTCATGGGGTGTTTTACTACCTTAATCCTTCTCTCCCTGAAATTTAATAAAATGCCTTATGTGATCATTTCGACTTATTGGTTAATAAATTACGTCCTAACAACTACACCTCCTACATAAAAACTATAAATGACTTTTATTTTTATCATTTAAATTCGCATTTGTAAACAATGTTAATTTCACTTTTTTTTGTAGCCAAACCAATATTTTAAAATGAAAAACTTTTTATGTAGAATAACAAAGTTTTATGTGTGTAACTAAAACTGAACAAGCGTTGTATAACTTTTCTATATAATAAATTCCTTGATAGCTATTAACACCAGAATTAACTATAATATATATAAGTAATTCTAGAGAGAATTTGCTAAAAGATCTTAAAAACCAGACTAATATATATTGTTTCATTTTGTAAATATTCCATAGTTTATTTGGTGTTTTTTTTTGCATCATATATGGCTAGCAGTTTATTTTACCATATTTTTAGATTTACCAAATACAGAGGAATAGCCTTTTCTCAAGCAGTCAGTAGGGATAGACCTCCTCAAATGTCACATCACTATCTTTGGGGTACAAAGCAACTCAATTTAGCGTATACAACACAATACAGTCAGTATTCAGGTTTTGTGGGTCCACAGCATTTTCATACCATGTGCAAGTTACTAGGATACCAAGGTATAGCGGTGGTAATGGAAGAACTGTTAAAGATAGTCAAAAGTTTGATTCAAGGAAGCCTACTACAGTTCACTAAGACTTTAATGGAAGCAATGCCCAAGATTTGCAAGCTTCCTAGATATGATTATGGTTCACCTGGTGTATTAGGGTATTATCATGCACAGCTAAATGACATTGTGCAGTACCCCGATGCAAGGACAGAATTATTTCACAATTTTAGGGAGTTTGGCAACATTATTCTATTTTGTTTGCTTATGGAACAAGCTTTATCCCAAGAAGAAGTCTGTGACCTGTTACAGGCTGCTCCGTTCCAAAATATTTTGCCAAGACCTTTCTGCAAGGAAGGGGAAAAACTGGAAACGAAGCAGAAACGACTGGAAGCGAAATATTCTGCTCTACAAATTGTGCCAAATATTGAGAAGTTGGGCACTGCCAAAGTATGTTTTAAGTTTTATGAAAATGTATTAAGTTTAGTAGCTATTTACATTATTTTTTAATATATCAGTAATTTAAATATACAGTGTGGGCGATAATATTCACAGCATATGGGACACTTTTCTATTACTCATTTCTTCTCAGGCAATGTAAAACCTTAAGCTAGATATACAGGGTATACTTATAATGTAAAACAAAAATCCAACATGAGCAGGTAAAAAGTGGGATTAGATGACAAAATTTCAAATAAATTTATTTGGAAAAAGTGCTTAGAATTTAATTTGCAACAAAAATGCCAACAAATAAGAAATACCATGTTTTCTGGCAAACCGAACCTATGAAGCAATGTAATGCTGGTTTGGTTAGTATAATAGTTCAATTAGCCCTATACATCGCCTAGGTGTAAAATAATGTTAATGTTTTATTAGAATAATTTCTAGAGAATTAAATAAGATTATTGCTTCACACTCTGAACTCTACTGTTGCAGTGCCCTGTATCTTACACCTTAATGTTTTCAGTAATTTTATTATGATACGGGACGTTGCAATACTAAAGTTCAGTGTGTGAAAGTTTTTAATTCTCTACAAAATATTCTAATAAAAATGTCTACGATTATTCTTTTGTTTTTAATGTTTGGACATACTACGAAGGCCTAAGACATAAGAATAGTGTGGTCGTTAATGTATATCTACAACAACTTCTACCTATTGTTAACAGCCCGTCTCAAGATGGAGCATGGTCCTCCCCAGGTGGTCACCCATCGAAGTATTAGCCGCGCGCAGCGATGCTTTACTTTGATTATTATATCAATTTTCGCTTATTAAAACCATTTTAATAGTAAAACATGCATTATATTGCTTCATAGGTGCGCTTTGTCGGAAAATGGCATTATTTATTTGTTAGACTTTTCATATTAACAGATTTTGCAAGCGGTCTTTAATTTCTCTTTGCAAATAAAATATTTTGTCATTTAACCCCAGTTTTTACGGGCACATTTTGGATTTGTGTTTTTTTTTCGACACCCTGTATATATGACTTAAGATTTAACGCTGTAAAAACTATTTTTTCTTCATACACCAACTTTTATCATTAATACAATTTTCTGAGATACTAATAATAAAACAGTAACCCCTCAATATAGGCAACCCAGCTAGCTTTCTACTTAACACAAATGTGGATTAAAAAAACAATAATGCTTAGCTGACCTATCGAATTCGTTCTTTCCATTCTTTAAAATCATTATCAGGTTCTATAAGAATCGAATGTAACATAGCGCCTGATAAGTTTAAGGTAACGAATGTGTCAAATTTCTTTGACACACGTCTTAATATTTTTTCTATGAATATGTTGGATGTCGAGGTTCAAGAATTATAGAAGATTGTTAACTATGTATTAATTTTCCCACGCTAATGCTGCAGTAGAATCTGGGTTTTAAATAAATAAACATTGATTGCAAACTTATTAGAAACAACTTTAGTAGGGCAACATATTTATAATAGCATTAAAAAAAAGGGGGTGTTTCTATATTATAACAGCAATGTTATGAGAAAATCTGTAAAAAAATCGCATCAAACCTTTTAAAAACTAAAACAAGAACTGAGTAAAGTAGTTGAAAAAAAAAGCTATGAGCTAGATTCATTTGCTAGAAAGGAACAAATGGATAAATTCACCTTTACCCACAACTTCCCTTGTATAGAATTCCACTACTTATAATAAACAGTCTATATATACATAAAATTATTTGATAATAATTTTATACAAATCCTATAAACTGTAATTTATTTCAGATTTTTTAGGTTTTTAATCTATTTATTATTATTTATTTGTCATAAAATTATTTTTGTAGCCTACAAAAAATAAATAATATCATTTATTATTTTCTTCCATAACAAAAGTTTTATTCCAGGAAATGGAATTAACCGAATATTGAAATAATTTATTAGGCCGCCACTTTTTCAACACTTGATTTTTATGCAAAATTTCAAGTCCTTTGGATGGAGATTTATGGTACTGAATTTTTAAACGTTTCATTAGGCCACCATTTTGTTCCTCCATGATAGATTTACACAAAAATGTTATACCATCTAATCCCTATATCACACTTTATTTTTGCTCCAATTTTGAGGTCATTTCGATAAGTAGTTTCTTAATAATGATTTTTTTTCCATTTGTGAGGCCGATATTTTGTTCCGCCATATTGGATTTTTGACCAACATTTGAAGTCAATCGGATAAGTAGTTTTTGAGCTATGCCGCGCGTACGGACACAACGACATACAGCCGTAAATGGAATCTAGAGACCTAAAAACGGAAAGAAGTGCAAAAATCTCGGAGGATGATGTTTTTTCATTATAATTTATCCCTCATATGAGGGAAGTAAAAACAAGAATTATCTGTTGAATCATCCACATCAATTTGTGATACTGTCAAAGAAATTTCCAAATTAGGAAAAAATATTTGAATATATTTTTCTTTGTTCTGTATGACGCTTTTTTTACTCCAACCCACTGAGATAAACGTTTGTCCCTAGACGCTTGGATAGTATATCCAATTATGTAGATTACTTTTTTACTTTGCTTTTGCGAATATTTGAATACCTCATAATATTTTTGAGAATATAATATACCAATGCTAGACTTAAATTCTAAAACTGTTGATTGACCAGAAAAATAATTGTATAATGCATACCAAAAATATTTTCTTTTGGCAAAATATGTCAGTGAAGTGTCCGGGATATGCCGGAGAATTTCATTTTTGCAAATTGCTGGAGCCCTGATTTACTTTCATCTATTTTACTTTCATAAAACTTTTGGTTACTTATTTCAGACACTGTCAAATTTCATAAAGTTTTATATTCATCCCTATAAGAAATATTTTATTTTCAGCAAGCTATGATATCCAGAGAGGGTGATCTATTGACTAGGGAACGTTTATGCTGTGGATTGTCAATTTTTGAAGTAGTTCTAAATAGGCTGAGAAGTTTCCTAGATGATCCTGTCTGGGTGGGTCCTCCCCCAGTTAATGGAGTTATGAATGTCGATGAATGTACTGAATTTCATAGGCTTTGGTCTGCTTTGCAGTTTGTATATTGCATTCCTGTTAGTGAAAATGAATATACTGTCGAGTAAGTATTATGTAATAATCTTTGTATCTGTAAGAATATGCAATATATTTTTTTTTCTGATTTAAATCAGTAATAAGTTTGAAGAGATCAATCTGCGACAAAATTTTTGCACTTAAACTTTGGGCAATATAAGCCGCTCGGCATAATAAAAGTAGAACGAACGAATTTTAAAGAGAAATTAAAAGTGGGATGTTTTTGTAACGAGAAAAGATAATAATTACGTTGCTTGCTCAACTAGTTTTTATATATTTTTCTTTTTACAAAACTTTCAATTTCTCTTAAAAATTCTGACTCAGTTTTGCAACAGCGACACGTATAGTGACGGTTATTTGTGATAAATACTTTTTTTTGTTGGAGTACTTACGTTTTTTTTTTCAGTTTGACACGAATAATTATACTAAAAGTAACGAAAGCGTAGAAGGTCCATCCAAAGTGATCTCGGATTTGTCAAAGTCCGACTAACTCGGAATTTAACTAAGTTCCTATTTCGTGTTAGAAGTAGGAATTTAGTAAAATTCCAAGAGAGAAGTTCTAATTTGATTAATCGAGACTTAGAAATCGGCATTCAATTAAATTCTGAGATAATTTCGGTATTCTATGCTTTCATAGACTGAAGAGTACAATTGAAATTATTTTTATAGAGAAATGTTTGGAGAAGGTTTACACTGGGCAGGATGTACAATGATTGTTCTCTTAGGACAACAAAGGCGATTTGAGGCTCTAGATTTTTGCTATCACATTCTGCGAGTGCAAAGAGTGGATATGAAGGATGAAGTTGTTAAAAGAATTGTAAGGAATTAGAAATTTACTATTTGCTTTTATGTAAAGTAATTATTGTCTTTTTTTCAGAATCTTAAACGTATGTGTGATAGAATTCGACGATTCCAAGTATTAAATTCGCAAATATTCGCGATTTTAAACAAATTCCTGAAGTCCGGAGAAAATGATGAACTGTCTGTTGAACATGTGAGGTGTTTCCCACCACCCATACACCCTTCACTGAGTACTCAGCAACACTATCATGCTCCTGATCATGCTAGACCATAAATGTTCAGGACGCTATAAGCTTTATTCCACATATATTAATATATTAGAGTTCTATTTATTTATATTGTTTTATAGTATTGTTAAACTGTCTTTTTAACTTTTATAGTTTTTATAAATCACATAATAGAGTAAGAAAATATTTGTATCAAACGCATACAATCCCACCAAAATTGTGTATATATTACATGGCTCTTATCGATTATCAGATAATAAAATAATTTGTACGTTAACAGAACTTTTTTTATTTGGGTACACTGATAATTTGATTTCCAAATTGAAAAAAAAAACTTCATTCTCTGAAGCTATCTAAAGGAATAACTTGGGACCATTCTGTGTTCAAGAGTTATTTAATTCAAGTTTGGTACTTGGCATAGGCATACTATGCTGTTGACTAATGTGATTAAATCCAAATTAGTTTTTCGAAAAATAATGTTTATTTTTACTCCAACGTTACAATTTTTATATTAAATTAACGTAACTTAAAATAGAAGTATTCTAGCTCCAGGTGATATGATAAGAAGGAGATAAAACCTGAGCACAATAATTCCATGATTGTGTCGCCACTTGCGGCGATTTGCTTAAATTGGTGACATTTTTGAAGAGCTCAGGAATTAGCAAGTCCTGATACATTAGGCTTTCCAAATTCAGCCATCCAGTACGAGGACCTGAATACTGTTCAAGCCACAATTTTTTTAAAAATCTTTGTATTTTAAAACAAAATTAAATAATCCAAATAAAAATGAGAATCCATAAACCATTATTTTGCGTTTAAAAATATCAAAAAAACAAAAGAAAAACTTTAATTGTTTTAATTATGTGCATAATATACAATTTTCCCATCATTTTGACCAAGAAACTTTTTTTCTTATTTTTAATGGGTAAACACCTCCTGAGTCTTGGGCATAAATTCATTTACACCATGTATGTTGTGTCATGCAAACCAAAACTTGGGTCAGAAGAAAAACACAACAAGAGGGCACAAACTTAAGCATAAATTATTCAAATAAAGTATTTGTATGCTGGGTCAAACAAACCCAAACACAGGGTCACTACCAAACCCAATCTTGGATCAGTCAAACTCAACCTAATATCATATAAGCCTAAGTCACGCAAACCTAAGGTTTGTGTTTTTTACGTCAAAAAAGGTCATAAAGTCACTGTAAAACAAAGTTTAGTTGTTTTTAAATGAAACACTAAATTATGGGCCTTCTTTTCCTGGTTATAATATCCTAGTTTTGATACCTTTATTTTTAAAGATATCCGAGATATTTGAGCAAAACCCTGCCATAAGAGGCAATAAATTCCCATTGACACCACTATATGGTAAAGTCTGTCTCAAAGTATATCGTCTTGGCTTTCGACGGCAATTATCCAAGTTACCTACCGACGGCAATAAATTACCTGACCAGTAGGTATTGTGGGACAGACCATCAGGGACGGCCTTATAAGGTGTTTTAAAAATACAAAGATTAAATATTATATCATGTTTATTTAGGTAAAATATGTATATTCTTAAAATTACATTACTATTAATAGAAAATACGATGACACTAAATATATACAAATTATCAATAATTGGTTTACATATAAGTACAGCTTTTATTCTAAATCTAATTTTGTTTCACTCTCAGAGTCATCATTAAAATTAATTATAATGGGCTCTATGTTATTTTGTATGCACATGTACGAATCTTTAACTTTTATAATGTGCATCACGGAATTTTTCCAGATCTCAACAGATATATTATTAATAACATTTTTAATACAATTTATGACACTGGGACTTAAAGTAGGAGTAACATTTTCTGCTCTCACATTTGATTTGATTTGGTGCCACAAATGTTCTATGGGGTTAAGTATACAATGATACGGAGGAAGCCGTAAAACAGTATGCCCCATCTGTTCAGCTAAACTATCACATACATATTGTTTTTTTATATCATATGATTTAAGCACTTCCAAAAGTTGCCCTTTCTTGTAACTGGATTCAAAATAAATATCATTTTGTAACAAATATTTTGAATTTCACTTTTTGTACTTGATGAGTTTGGTGCTTTTTGTAGCATGCGGCTGTGATAGCTTGCGTTATCCATTACAATAACACTGGTTTTCGGAATATTTTTTAAAAGATAATTTTGAAACCTGTTTTCAAAAAGTTCTGCACTAGTATCTTCATGATAGTCCAAGCTAGAATCCTTAATATTCTTCGCAGATAACAACAAGCAGTTTGGAACAAATCCGTCTTCTGATCCAGCGTGAATTATAGTGATGCGTTTTCCTTTATTTGAAGGCGCTTTAGTCTGACAGTCTTTACTGGAATCAACCCATCCTTGGATACTATATCGTGTGTATCGAACCAAGTTTCATCTAGGTAAATTATACATCTATTTTCGGATCTATACTTTTTAATATACTGAAGGTTATTAAATCTCCAAGTGCGCAATCTGTGCGATTCAATTACCACTTGCTTTTTGTCAATTTTGCGGTATTTAAATCCCATTTATATTTTTCTTCTTATTATATCTTATTCACTATTGTCCAGACGGTGAGATTGAAAATCACTACGTTTTTTTCTTTTATGCAATACTTTAATTAACAATATCCTTTATCGAGGATACTGGTGTTTTTGTAAGTAGGCAAGTTTCTTTTAAAGCTTCTTGTTTAATAAATCCTCTACTTATTAAACATTCATACGCATTTTTCACAATTTGTTTTGCATCTAATGACTAGTGATTTCGATGAGACATAACGGAAAAATCAATGATATACTCGTAAACGGCTCTGTCAACACTGCTATACTAACATCAGGCGACACGTAATTGACATTTACTTAGCCCGCCCATGTCTGGTCCCTCAATGAATAAATTATTTATTGATGGGTTTACCCACTAACAATAGGTAAGGACAAGAAAATAAAGGTAAGAAGCTGGTAAACAGTTTATTGCGGTTGGGTCCGCTAAAAGCCAAGACGATATAAAATGAGACAGACTTTATAGTTTTCTGTTTTTTTTAATATGCTTCCTCTTTTGACATGGTTTTTCTCCAAGTTACTCTGGTGTCTTTAAAGATGCAGCTATCAGATCTCATAAATATTTATTATAATTAGTAAGAAGGTAATGTAGGTACTCCTACTAGATTTTTTAAAAAACCTAAAACCTTTAAAGTGTTTTGCTACTTTGCACTCTCATTTCATGACCCTGTATATTCTTTAACCTAGGGTCACCACTACTCTTTATATGGATCTAAAGATTGTAAAAATAAAATGAAATTTGTTATTTCATATATTGATTTTTTTGATAACTTTTTATTTCTCTCGATTTTATTGATTATATGTGTTTGTATATGTATATCTCTAAAATCAGCTGAGAACGGCTCTGTTCACAGCTTCTATAAAACTTTCTGCATTATATCTAGAATGCTTTAAAGAAGGTTCATTTAAATATTTTAACTTAAAGTGGGTTTATACAGGAAATAAAATAAATAAGGATTCGGAGGTGGTTTATACAGAAAATAAAAATTAAATAAGAACAATTGCTGTAAAACACAAGTTCTTGTCCAGCTGTTCAATACCTCTTTACCTATTGGATCAAACGTTGTAACTAAAGTAATTTAAAAGTACACACAACTGATCCAATTACAAAAATATTGAGTATAATTGAAAATATCATACGTTCCAAGACACAATGTGAAAGCTTATTTAATTAAGTTGGCCATTTCTTATTTTATTTCGCTGTATGAACGCCTTATGGGAGTTGCATGCATTGATTTCCTTATTTTATATTATTTTATTTCCTGTATAAACCCACCTTTAGACTGAGTTTTTTTAAATGGATGTTTTGCCAAAACAAGGCAATTCTAAGGGAAACATGAATAGGACATATATACAAAATATGGCATTGATTTTGAAAAATGTGTTTCCCCTATATCCTTTTTGAATAAAATTGATAATAAAAATTATTTAAATTTTATAATAGAATACAGGATCTGTAGTTTTTGAACAAAGAGAAAATTGCAAACAAAATCTGCTGTTCCTATAATCTTAGCAAAAAATACAATACCTTGTGATATTTTTTTTACTCATCAGTAAACAAGAACTTTAAAGAAACCTCATTTTTGAGAAACCTCAATATCCTCATAAGGAGTTATCTAAAAATTCTAATAATCTTCTTCATATTTATAAATTTCTCTAGTGAAAATGAAAACAGTTTTATTTGAAATTTCAAATTGGTTTATTAACAGTGACTCAATTAATATGGGATATTATAGAGTAAATAAAACTGCAACACATAATTGAAAAACCTTAAATTCAGATATGTAGTCTTAGCTTTTATACACAGTTACATCTGAACAAAGTATCGTTTCAAATCAGCTTCTTAATATTGACACCTGGATTAACATAAAATACTTAAGAAAAAGTACAACTAAAAAATATAACCGAAATACTATAACTAAGAATACATAGGTCAAACACAGCATCATACTAAATCAAAAACTACAGGATAGGCAGTTCATAGTAATTTAGCATAATCTAAAAACATATAACAATCATATTCTTCCAATTTTGGAAATACACCTACATTTTTAAAATTTTAATCACACACCTTTTTAAATATACAGACCACAACAACCAAGTTTTTGATGTTAAATATCACCAGTGGTGCAAAAATTAACTGTGGTGTAAGAAAAGTCTACCAAACTCAGAAACAGTGTCGTATTTAGGGGAGGGGGGCACATACTCCTCTCCCCAGAGCTATTAAATGTCTTTTTTGTCGCCAAATGATATAATTGTTTGCGCCCCCAAAAAGGCATTCTAAATACGCCACTGCTCAGAAAAGACTAAACTCAGCTGTGGAACAAAAAGGGGTTCCATCATCCCTGAGTATGAGTTAAATGAAGTTGAAATGAAAGTGGTAGAATCTACCTGGTACTATTTTCCTTTTAAAAAAAGTTAGGTTGAAAGCCAAAGCACACTTTCCTCCTCTGTCACAACCAACAAATTTTTATTGGTCATTGTCAATCATCTCTGAGCAGTGATATTGTTTCCCTTAAGGCATGTTTGAATTAAAACAATCTAACCTAGCTTTAAAGGAAGAAATACAAGCCATGAAAAATTATTTATCTGTTTTGATGAAATGTATAAAGATGAAAAAAACATGTAACGGAGTTATAGGTGAAATGATGATAGAAATAAAGAAAATAAATTTATCTCTTATATGACCAAAATGAAGAGAATAAAAAGCATTGTTGCTGAAAGTCAACAAATGAGAAACAATACAGTTAATTCTGGTTTATGTGAAAGCCCAAATGAGGAAATTAATACTGTAAAAAGTATCCAAGGTACTAAATTATGTTGACCCAGCTTTACAACCAGAAGGTATAAAAATGATTAAAACATTTAAGGAAAATAAACCATTAGTAATAGTTACATAGGTATATAGAACACTAAAAATTCTATTTTAAAAAATAGAAGTAAAAAAGTAAAGCATCAGAAGACTGTGGTGTACTTTATAATAGTAAAAATATATTTATCAGTGAACAAATGACATCTTTCTCCTACAAATTACTATATAAAGCAATAAGGCCTATACCTTTTAACAAATAACTTAAGTAAAATTGTGAAAAAATGTGTATAAAATAATTATTATTTATAATCTCTAATTTGCAGTATGACTTTAGGCGTGGTCAGGGGACTGAGGATGGAGTTCCTAGAGTTGCTGTCATGTTTTGAACAGTCTCAATAAAGATGAAAAATATCTTGATATTTTTAGACTTGACCAAAGCCTTTGATACTATGTCTCAATTACATTCTTTTGGACAAATTATATAATGTAGGAGTAAGATGTATCGCTCACAGCTTAATAAACTCATATCTTCCAGAACAAATACAGCAAGAAAAAATGGTGACTCTTTGATTTCTGTATGTCTGTTAGAAGGTGAATAGAAAACTATTCAAAAAACTCAAATATTTAATATCTTTTAAAAATAGGAACTACAATAAAATAAAAAATGAACTAAATGACTATATAATCCAAATATCTCATTTTCGCTGCTATAAAGTCTTGATTGGGCTCAATAGTCTGAAATATTTTAATAATATACAGTAAAAATTATAGTTAGCATTACTTAATATATTTTTTTGATTCATACCAGAACAGAGGTTAAACCAAGAATACTCAATTTCCTTGTCAGAGAGGTATTAGTGTGTAATTGTTTAAACATATAGAATAATATGTTTCCTACCTTTAAAATGATATTAAGGGTTATGTGCTTTAATTATTTGAATATTGGTAACAACATGCTGTTGTTGGTTCTTTGACCCTGTTTATAAAGAATTCATTAGCAACTTTCTGTAATACAGCAGCACATAAAGATCTATATGATTACCTTTACTATTTATAAATTCTTACTACCCTAATAAAACTTCAATGGATGATTATTGTTACAATGAAAGAGATGCTTGGGGAGGCCATGTTAATTATACTATAGTTAATGTTAAATAAAAGAGAGGGTGTTAAAAAATGAAAAGTATTGTTCTGATTTTCAAAAAAATTATTAGCCAAATGGTTGGAACAGTGGTATATATTAATTTTGTATCACTATATATGTATTTTTAGAGTAAAATTTTTTATTAAAAAAAACATATGTATTTGTTTTTAAATATTTTATCAAAAGTTTCAATTAATCGGAGATACTTGAATTTTAAGAGGGGTAGAACATGTCATTTTATCAGTAAACTATGCAAGGCCTTTATTTTCATTTCACAAATAATACCCAGAATAAAACTGAATGTGTCTATATTGTTGAGTGACGCCACACATCAAGATTTTTAATTCCGAAAGAACAAACCAAATTGTGAGTGAAATGAAATCACATCTACTAAGTGTGACAGATGAAGAAAGTAGGTACCTACGCTCTTTTTTCATGTAGGTGATGTTGCTTTTACGAGGTTCTTTTATCTCTTAAATACTTTAATATACCTCTGAGTAGGTTTTATAGCCATGACAAAAGTATTGCTGAATAATTGAGAATTTATTAAAATCTTTAGTTCTACAAGATTTATATAATTTAGGTAACCAAGGCTATTACATGATTTTCCATTTAAGCCCTTTAAGGGTTATATTGTTGTGACAAATACTTCGCAGATACTTAATAATAAAACTTTTATTTAATCAATAAAGTAAGAGAAACAACATGGTTATTTCTACAAATCATAAAATGTTATTGGAATATACAGGTTCCTTCTACCCCATTCACAACTATTCAAAGAACTCTATATTTCTCAGCCCCAGGAATGTACAATACTACTTGAATTTAAAAATAGGAATTACAATAAAATAAAATATAAATTAAATGACTGGTTGCTTGAAAATAAAGTAAACAACTATTAATAAAAAGTGTAAATATTTTTGTGTGTGTATATATATATATATATATATATATATATATATATATATATATATATATATATATATATATATATATATATATATATATAAACAACTATTAATAAAAAGTGTATATATATATATATATATATATATATATATATATATATATATATATATATATATATATATATATATATATATATATATATATATATATATATATATATATATATATATATATATATATATATATATATATATATATATATATATATATATATATATATATATATATATATATATATATATATATATATATATATATATATATATATATATATATATATATATATATATATATATATATATATATATATATATATATATATATATATATATATATATATATATATATATATATATATATATATATATATATATATATATATATATATATATATATATATATATATATATATATATATATATATATATATATATATATATATATATATATATATATATATATATATATATATATATATATATATTTATATATATATACATATATATATATATATATATATATATATATATATATATATATATATATATATATATATATATATATATATATATATATATATATATATATATATATATATATATATATATATATATATATATATATATATATATATATATATATATATATATATATATATATATATATATATATATAATAATAATAATATATAATAACTGTTTTTGAGAATACAGGCATCTCAAAATTGCCTTTTAGTCCTTTTAGAATTCTCTATTGGCCAAACTGTTAAACTTAGAACAAAACGAATGGCACTTTTCTATATTAGCTATAAATATGTGAGATGTCATTCAGTTCCAGTTTAGCTGGAAATGCCAAAATTTTACACTTTTGGATAGACCAGAAGTGGCAACTATATTATTGAACTGGGGAAGTTAATTACCACTTGAACTTAAAAATAGTAATTACACTAAAATAAAATATAAACTAAATGACTGGTTACTTGAAAATAACATAAACAAATATTAACAATATGTGTAAATATGTTTGTTGTGTGTAAATACTTTTGTGTAAAAATTATATCTAATAACTGTTTTTGAGAATACAGGCATTTCAAATTTGCCATTTTAGTCCTTTTAGAACCCTCCATCGGCCAAATGGTTAAACTTGGAACAAAATGAATGGCACTTCTATATTAGCTATAAATCTATGAGATGTCATTCAGTTCCAGTTTAGCTGAAAATGCCAAAATTTTACGCTTTCGGTTAGACCGGAAGTGTCGACCATATTATTGATCTGTGGAAGTTAAGGTAAGTGCAAGCCGCTAAGTTCAACTTTTTCGCCCCTAGAGGATTCTAAAAGGTCCAATATAACAATTTTGAGAAGTAATTTTCACAAAAAAAGTTGAATTTAAGTATACAATATGTAATGTAAAATGTCCTTAGAATTTAAATTATAATCTAAAAATATAATAATAAATAAGGGTCCCATTTAAAAATCAAAAGTGAGTAACAAAAAAATCCTTTTAAACAAGATATTACTGGAAACAAAAAATGTTAAATATTTAAACTACCAAAATTTCAATATTTTCAAATGAAAAAAAAGATAATCTACTGTTTTGTGGGACCCAGTATACCACTTTTGACATTTTTATTCAAAAATGTAAAATAATTATTGATATCTATTTCGCCTTCTTCCAGAATGAACATATATAAAAATATGCAGTACCTGACCATAACTGTAAAAAGTATTAGATTGGGTAGGTAAACTCAACTTTCTCTTTCCTTTACATTGAGAATTTTGCCCTGCCAGTTATGCTTTATATGTAGACAATAAGAATATTTTTTTATATAAAAGTTAAAAAAAACAATTTTAAATTTGTGTTTAAACTTTTAAATTTAACTGTTACTTACTCTCGTATAATAAAAAATACCCCATTATAGACAAGTCTAATGCAATCACAACGAAAGGGCATTTTAATAATAGAGACAAAGACAAACTCACTGAAGCCGAATAACAAAGAAATGTTAAAAGGCTTACTTGGATTGTTTATTAACCTTTGGCTGTAAATCACAAGTATGACTCCATCTAACCTTACTTAACTGGAAAGCAGGAAACGGGCGCTTGCACTGGGCACATAACATTGGCTGTTCCAATTTGTGATCATCCTTCAAATGAGATGCTATCTCACCACCATTTTCAAAATTCTTTTGACAATAACTACAACTGAATGTAATTTGTGGCAAAGCAATTTGTTCTACGGTTTCTCTGTTTTCTATGTTAAACTCCTTAAGATGCTTAATGTATGTGTTGAATGCTTCTTCTTCTGACAATAAGCTAAGTGCTACTTCCAGTTTTGGTATAATAACTTCGGTATACCCAATATCATATCGTGATGGAGATCCTTTTGAAAGTTTTTTGTTTCTGAAGTAAGTATTTTTACCAATATTAAAAGTTACTGAAGTGTTTGTAGCCATTGTTGCTTTTCCGTCTCTCTGAATGTTAAACTCTTCAATATCGGTTAAAAATTCATCTATAACTATTTGGAATGCTTCTAAGACAGCTGGAGAAGGATAAACATTTTGTAATGCCTGTAAATAATCTGCTGCAATTTCCTTTAGATAGTCAATTGTGTAAACTGTCCTAGATACTTGTGGGATAATTACCTTCATTTCTTCAATAAAATCTAATGTGGTTGATGGAAGAGGAGTTCCAACTAGACTTATATGTCTTCGAAATTCATGGAGGTTTCTTCTTGTAAAAGCAAAAACTGGACTAATCATATGAACACCAACATGTGGCCAAGATATTAGTTGTTTTAATGTAAGAGTGTCGGTGACTGTTTTGTCCCATTCTAAAATACCGTGCTGCTTTAAAATTATATCTCCCTCAGGTGTATCAGTAAAGACAATTGTATTTAATAATACAGGTTTTGCCATAATTTCAATTGTAAAAGGAGCTGCCACTTTTGGAGCTAAATTGTCAGTCTGGGTATTTCTATCAGAAATTTTCTTCAACATATACTTCTTTCGAGTTTCCACAGTCTTTTCTTTTTGTATTTCAACCATTGCATTTTTATAGTGAGTAGTTATAGCTTCACTTAACTTTACTGTAATAAATTTATGAAACTTGTCATACCAAGTCTTAAAAGCAATATTTCCTGAGAAATATTCAATACTTTTTTGCCATCCAGGCCAATTTTTAATATAGTATACCAGCAAGTATGGTAGGATGCTTGCCAAGTCTGGTTCCAGAGAATCCAATTTTATTCCTAATTCCTTTCTGAGCATCAATCTAAGAACCTCTAACTCCAAGTTAACTTGTTTTCGATCAACTAACGCAGAAAAACATTTCTTTAAACCACAATTTTTTGAATCCTTATTTCTCTTTCTAGGTTCTTGGCCTGCAGAATTTATTGGCAATTTCTGATCGGGTTCCGCTGCTATAGACATTTCCGAGTCCGACTTATACACAACACACAATATCGTATTTTACTTTACAAGCTTTCAATTGATTCTAGTAAATAATTTTAAGATGGGATGGCCAAGTTTTAACTTATTTTATTTTATTTTATTTCGAAAATACGCCTGCGCATTGCGTCTTTGAACATATGATATTGACAATTTTAGTAATATTTTTGTATTTGGATCAGTTGTATTTTTAAATTAATGTTGCGTTAAAATATTTAAACAAATAGGTATAGTAGTATTGAATAGCTGGAAAAAACTGGTGTTAATGATTTTGAAAGCAGTTGCTCTTATTTAATTTTTATTTTCTGCAAAAACAACCTCCGAATCTTTATTATCCTTTTAAAAGAACAAGAAATTAAATTAAAGGGTGTAAGGCACATTTTTTATTCTTAAACATCCGGGTACCCCCCAACAAATAAAAAATTTCAACCAAGTCAGTGACGAGTCAGTGTTACCGCACTGAGTTTTTGAAATGTACTGAACAGAAGCAATAAAATGTACTATATTGTACTAAAGTTTACGATAATACAGTGACTATACGAGGAATAAAGACACTCTATACGATAAAGTGAAATACTGCCGGTTCTCATAGAATGTACCTATTTTTTTGCACAGACGAAGTTATACAATTATGTTTTCCATAGCATTTTTATTTTTTTATTATAAAATATACTCGAAACAAAAAATGTAAATATAGAAACAAAAAACTATTATTTTTTAAAATATATTATATACAAATAATACAATATATTTTATAATATATGCCAAAAAAATCAAACAGAAAAAACAGAAAACTATTATCCCAGCAGTCAGTGGACATGTAATTGGCGGAGTAGGAAACAACGCACGAGTATGAAGTCACGTTGTCGTCGATTTATTCCGATAATTCGTATTCGGGATTCAGCGGCACCGGTTTACGGCTATTTTATGCAAAATAATTTGCAAAACGTTTGTTCTGCAACTTGAGCTTGGAAATATACTCATATAATATATGTTGATAATTTAAATGTTTAAAAATGTACAAGAAATAGTACAAATGTACCTAAACGGCAACACTGAACGAAGTCTCGGACATCAATATTCGGTAAGCGGCGGGACTTGCGCACCGTACACAATGCAAAATACGTAAACGTTTATGTCCATTTACATCAAAATTTCTTTTTCTTCGTGTTTTTGAATGTCTTGTTAGATACTTATTTGAAATATGGGCTATAAACAGTTATATTTAATTTTAACGTCAGAATTATCACCTATTTTTGTACTACAAAGGTTTCGTTTTTGTCGATTAGTTTTTACGTTAAAAATTCACTGGCGTTCCATTGTGTTCCGAGCGTAATGGACAAAATCGCCAAGGAAATTTTTTATTCTTAAACATAGGCAAGAGTTACACCGCTTGCCGAGTCTTGGTTTAAATTTTTTTTTGTTATCGGCACAGAAAAATTGTGTTTTAAAATGCGGATTACGTTTAGGTTAGCTCTGGTTATATTCTTTTTTTGGGATGGTGTAAAAAAGGGTATCTGTATAAAAAGTGTATCTATAAAAACAAGGATTGTCAAACGAAAGACTCGGCAAGCGGCGGGACCCGTTCCAATGTTTAAGAATAAAAATGTGCAACCACCAAAAACTTAAAAATAAAAGGCTGAGCCTTCCCAAAACCTGGAATCTCTGGAAATGCTCGACCTATTCCGTTGCTGCCATTTCCTTATAGAGTGTTTATTATAGATACAATTTTTTATATCAATCCAAAAAAGGTCTAACCAGGGCTAACCAAAAACACGTTCCGATATTTAAATCAGGATTACAAACAAAATTATAGGTGTTAATAGAAATAAAACTAAAAAAAACAGCGCCCGACGGAGATACAATCCGAGCCTTTTGCAGTGAAAGGCAAATGTTCTGTACGTCGAACTATGACAACTCACACCACAAAGTAAATGGACTTTATTTATATTCCGATATTTTGGAAAAGCTACTTCTAAGGCCGTATTCCGTTTCCAAACATGGTTAAATAGTCCAATTGACAGAAGTCTGGCAGCGGCTTCCCGTTACAAACGGAACATCTGTCAAATAATTAACAGTTCAGAAATTGGTTACCCGGCAACCAATAAAAATTCTTCTTCGGTCGTTCTGGTGACACTGTTGACAGTTATTTTCAGGAGCCATGTTCTTTAATTAACCGGTTCTTCAGATAACCGGTAAATACGGAACACGAAACCGAAACCAAGATTGGAAACGTAATACAGCCTAAATGGTATGAGTTTAAAACTAACACAGAAATTAATTGGACGGTTTCAAAAATACATGACCCAAGTCTAGTTGCTTGTGTACTGGAACTCTTGATGTAATAGTTACTCGTCTTTTTTTTAAGTACCTTAAACCAGTAATGTATTGAAGCCTTAGTACTAATCTGGTATCGATAGACGTCTTGAAATAAATTACTTGTTATAGTATCAACAAATAGTCAACTAAAAATTTTGTTAAATGGGTGAATGGTTACATCACTTGGTGCTGTAAAATGATCATCAGTCGCGCATTATACACATTTTATCTTCTATTCCCGCCAAAGCAAACTACAGAATACCGAATTAGGTCTGACGTTTCGCTTTAGTTATTAAATAGCGATATGATTAAGCAGTAATGCAGCAAATCAGTGACGGCTCGTACTCTAGAATTTAGGGTCGGCCGAGGCTCAAGGCCAATCGAGCGCGGTTTTACGGTGAGGGGATAATGAGGTAACTACCACCTCCGCCCAGACCGTTCAAAATTACGATTAAAAACTTGCTTACGAAACACTATAGCACAAGAGTGGCCTGTTGCATTGGGTCTCTTGCATATTCATAGTAAATATTAACACTGTAATTAATAAATTTGCTGCAGAAAAAAAATTGGACGTTATTCTATAACCATTTATTAGAGGCTGTTTTTTTTTTCATGCCACAACAAGTATGATAAAAATATAGTTATTCATGTTGTTCTCATATATTTATAATAAAATATATTAATGAACTCTTTTAAATAACCCCCCCCCCAGAAAAAGATTTCTTAAAATCGTCCTTGAGGTCCATACGGTGTTAATTGGTGTCGCGTCCAAATATGGTCAAACACTAGTCTTTTTAATGATAAATAGGTAGATACCAACCTATATATAGCAGATCTAGGCTAGAATATAAATTTAATAAATAAAAAAAAATTTAGTATAACGCTCTAGTCAGTCAATTTAAGTTTTTGATATTTTAATGTATTTTGCCTCAAGAGGAAAATAAAATAGATGTCACAAAGTGAAAGCTATATACACAACCAAAAAAGACTTCTAAAATACATTACAAACGATATTTTAAAATATTCACTTCACATTTCGTCACCACATTTAAACATGTAATATGGAGTGAAAATTACTAATATAATATATTAACCATCATTAGTCATGAATCATGTAAAGAACTAATAAATTAATTTAAAAATAAGTAGTATCATTTTATAATGATTACAATTAATACCTGAAAATGGGTAGTATCCAATTGGGAAAAATTCCGGGGATACGGCCACATTGAGACGGGCCGGTGTTGGGTGATATAAGCTACGACGAACGTTATAGCCGAGGTTATAGCATGGGGTTGTATGCGAACGTACTACGTACCGCGTGAATTAGTATATAAAGTCTAGCATGTGAGATGATGGAATTGACTGACCGAGCTACCGTCTATAATAAATATATTAGAATATCTGTGGACGGTGGTCCGCGGACTGCTGTTAATGGGGTTATTTGCATGTTAGTCAAGCAACGATAATAGGGATACCGTCCTATTTTGCTATGTGTTCAGATAATAATAAACTACATTTTCATTTTTTGTGGTTTTAGGATGTTTGCAAAATTATTTTTGAAAAATATTTACTTTTTTAAATTTCCCCGTAGATTTTCTGCCGGCCCTGTCGCCCCTGATGCCGTCTGTTACAGGTAAGCAAAGTTTAATTAAAGCGCCAAACAGTATGTTATTGAGAGCCGTTCCACCTGGGAGTTTTTTTTTCATGTTTTACTAGGGGTGTGTGTTAAACATTTATTTGACTTCAAAATTTTGCAATAACATTATTGATATTCCAACTAGGATTTGTATTTGTCCCAATATTTTGTCGCAAAACGTCAACACATCATAAACACAACCTAACTTATGCTGTGAAATATAAAACCCATTGATCAAACATTGAAAGAAAATTAACAAAGAAAAAAATATATATATAGAAATCCGCATATAGGCTAACTAAACTATCAAACAGTAACACTCTCTTGATAAAATAATAATTTCATTACAAGGAAAGTTCTAATAATCCTTCATCTATTTTTTTGCCAAGGTATCTGGAACTTCCTTAATAAGAACTTTGCTTTTGCTATGAACAGTGAAACATATTACAATTTATGAAATATGTATAAAGTCGTTAACAAGTAGCTACATTGGCGGTAAACTAATTGGAAACGATACCTTACAAAAATTTGAATTGTTGCTAGTAAGAAATTGGTTTAAGATATTTCGAATATTACAATCATTGTTGCTATTATTAGGGTGTACATCTATCTATTAAGTTTAAAAAATAATTTAATCATTACAAAATTCGAAGAACACTACATTTTTAAGCGGCAAACTAATTGGAAACGTAGTTCTGAATCAACATTTTCTAACAAGTAGCCTAATTTTAAATTTGAATATCAACGTTTTCTAACAAGAAGGCTAATTTTAAAATTGACAATCGTTACTATAGAGCTTTAGTGGGTTGTTGACTTCTATTCCTATCAATAATTTAATGTTAATCTTCATTCGATTTTCTGCAAATATGGGTTCGCAAAAACGAAAATGAACGACAAGTAATGATTAATCTTCATAGAAAAGGCTATTCGTATCAAAACATTGATGAATGGTTAATCGTTCCAAAAAGACGGTGTTTAACGCTGTTCAACATGTTGGGTTTGGAAATGCCAGCAACGAACTATATCAGAGACAGTGTTGCCAGAGCATTTTGATAAACGTTGAGGTGGACATTTCGACATTCAGCTATTCTCCAAATAATTTTGTTTGCACATTAAGTCAAAGTCAAAGTCAAAAAAACGCTTTATTGTCCAAGAAATCTTTCTTAATGACAAAGCTTTACAATATACTATAATATATAATTTATAGCTAGCTGTAAATTAAAAAATAAGATAAAATTAAAACTAAAATTAAAACTAAAACTAAAATAAAAACTAAAATATAAAATTAACAAAATAGCAAATAATAAATAATAAAATTTATAACACACAAAAAAAAAAATAGTTATAAGACACATATTTCATTTTAAATAAAAAATAACAAAATTAAAGGGTAGAAAAAGTGTGCTACCCATGAAAAGTATCATTGTAAAATTCGTCTATCTTATAATAGGCCTTAATAACTAGTAGCTCGCGAACTTGTTTTTTAAACTGTTTTATATTAATTGATTGTTTAACATAGCTTGGCAGGTGATTATAAAACTTTATACCCTCATAAATAATTGATCTTTTCACGAGACTTGTAGAGGGGATTGGGAGATGTAAATTCAGGTGCTGGCGTGTAAGATATCTAGGGATCCCGACCATAAATCTATCTCTATTAACATATATGAGGCAGACGGTTTCCAGAATATACAAACAAGTAAGAGTTAAGATACCTTGACGAATAAATAACGGCTTACATGAATCACGAGGCTTAGCTTGGCAAATATATCTGACAGCACGTTTTTGGATAACAAACAGTGCAGAAATAAGATAATGGCTGGCTGCACCCCAAAAAGATATTCCGTGGCGGAGACGTGATTCTATAAGGGCATAATAGACAGTTTTACCTAATACTGTACCCAACTCCTGGACCGCTACTTTTACAGCATAGCAGCCTGATGACATTTTACTACAAAGACTTATGATATGATCATCAAACCTAAGCTCGTTGTCAATTACTAGGCCTAGAAACTTTGATTTTCGTTGCCTCACAAGCGGAGCATCGCCAATGGACAAGCCATCCAAATCACACTTGAAGCAGACAATGTTAGTTTTATTAACATTTAAGGACAAGAGGTTTGCGTCACACCAAACCTTCACCTTGTCCATGTCGGAGGATATCGAAGATTTTAAGGATTGGATGTCAGTACTGTGCCACAACAGTGTAGTGTCGTCTGCAAACAGTGTCAATTGACCATTGATGATTAAATGTGAAAGATCATTTATATATAAAAGAAAGAGAAGTGGGCCGAGAACGGAACCTTGTGGGACTTGATCTCTAAAGAAGTTGATGATCTCTCACCAAGAAATACACGCTGGTGACGCCCTGTAAGGTAGGATTCAAACCAAGAGAGAGCCACACCCCTAAAGCCATAATAATGTAGCTTCTGCAGCAGAATTCTGTGATTCACGCAGTCGAAAGCTTTGGACAAATCACAGAAGACTGCCGCAGCGTAGCCACCTTCGTTCATACGAGAATACAATCCCTCTAGAAGATTGAACATAGCGTCGTTAGTGCTATTGTTTTTCTGAAACCCAAACTGATCTTTGCAAATGACACTATTGCCTTCAAGAAAGGATACCATCCGTGCTTTTACCAGCCTTTCTATTAATTTTGAAAGGGTTGATAAAAGGGAAATAGGACGGAAATTAGACGGTTCATTCAAATCTCCTCCTTTGTGTAGGGGAATTAGTTTTGCAGTAGTTAAACAGGGTGAAAAAGTGCCCGCTTCCCAAGATGTATTAATTGCTTGCACAAGCACTTCCAAAGCCGAATCCGGAAGACCCCGAAAAATCCTTGCCGACAAACCATCATCTCCCGAGGTGTTCTTGTTACCAATTGATCTTAGTGTGTTCTTCAGCTCATACAAACAAGTAGGCAGGAAGTAGAAGGAATTCGGAACCGCTACCCCAGATAGGTACGCAATCGGATCTACAGAAGGATTCAATCCTTCCACAAGTTTTTCAGCTATAGAACAGTAAAAATCATTAATAATGTCTGGTGACAACTCAGTTTCAGCAGAGCTCCGAACATTATTTCTGCGTCGAATGTCATTCACAATATACCAGCTCTCCTTTTGTTTATTAGAAGACTCATTCAGGCGACCGGTATAGTAATTCTGCTTGGCTATGGTGATCAACCTACGATAAAGGGTTCGGTACTTGGCAAAGTAGGAATGGAAAAATGGACAATTTGTAAATTTTCTAATAGTATGGAGACACCTTAAATTTTTCGATGATGTTTTTAGCCCCTTTGTAAACCAAACAGTTTTAGGTTTTCTTCTCAATTTTCGGATAGGAAAGGCAATATTAAAAAACCTAACCACACTTGCATGAAATGCATTGATAGGGTCTTGCGCTGTAAGAGCTATATCCCAAGGATATGCAGAGCACAGCTGATGAAATTTCTCAAAATTTCTCCTGCCAAAAATTCGACCATATCTATGACTAGAATTTAAATTTATGTTACCAAAAGGTGCACAAAAAATGATCGCCTCATGATCAGATAGACCGGGGTTTACGACGGAGCAAGTGATTAAATTACTATTTAAATTAGAGCAGACATAGTCTATAGTAGTCGCCGAAAACTGAGAAATACGTGTAGGTGATTTTACATGCATGCTTAAATCATTTGAGACCAAAATATTACTTAAATCTAATGTAGATATGGAATTGCTATCCTCAAAGTTGATGTTAAAATCACCACACAATATCACTGAAGCAGAATTTGGAATCGCACTCAAAAGCGAATCCAAGCCAGTCAAAAAATCATTCACATTTGATGAGGGAGAGCGATAGATACAAATGACATACAAGTTATGGCTTTTTGAAATTTTTTTTATTTCGAGCCTTGAGTAAAAAGGTAACAGATTTCATCAAAAGGTAAAAAAGTAATAAATCTCTCCAAAAGGTAACAGATCTGTTACAATTGTAATAACCTGGGAACACTGATCAGAGACGTGAATTTCGAAGTTGCAATCACTTTTTGATACTTGACTTGACTTGAGTGATTTTAGCTCTATTCCCATTGGACTCATTTGCTAGCCCATTCTCTCAGCGTCCAGGATTTGGTCTGACTCTAAATTATGTCCTGGACGTCCTTTCTGTTCCAAGTTATACTTTTCTTTGGCACTTGTATGGGTCTTAGGTGACTGTAGGCGTTTTTGAGTGCTGTGTGTGGTTCTATGTAGGTTTCTTCTTTCTTCTTGGCGGTGAGTAGACTGTTAGTAGACATTCACAACAGACGATTGACAATTATGGGATATGTATCACAAACAGGAATGGGGTAATATTGGTGATTTCTCAGATATCTGTAATAAAAATATGGATTATATGATTATTTAGTGAGTCATGACATCGCAGAACGAATAGAGTCAGCATTGTGGCTGTACTTTCTGAGAACAATATTTGAAAGCCAAATAGTATTTGGATGATTATTTTGTGAGACTCCAATATCCCCCCAGATAGAGAGGCATGTGCATGCTCTTGTTTGGTAGTTAGCAGAGTCTGAAAATAGCAAAGTAATTAACTGACGACATATCAGCTCATAGCTTTACTTTGTTGATGGCTAGGAAGTCGTTAATTAACTTTAATGTCTGTAAAGTTGGATTTGTGAGTATACTAGCAATGTTCATAGGTGGGTATCTGATTTATAGGACATTCTATAAATATGTGGTTGAGGTATTCTATTTGCCCACATTCGCAGTTGGGCGATTCTTTTACTTCTCTTTTATATAGGTGGTTGGCTGTCACACAATGGCCAGTTCTCATTCTAACCAGCGTTGTAATGTGTTTTCTATTTGTATGGTAATTTTTTGTACCACTTTGTACCAGAATCCTTTTTTGTTAAATGTTGACTTCCAATATTGAGCATGTTCTTTTTTAATATTTTCCTTAATAATAGGTGTTATATGATTTTTATCTAGCTGTATGTCCTTAGCTATATTTAACGTTCTGCCTATGTTGGTCAATTTGTCTGCGGTATCGTTTCCTGTGATTCTTAAGTGACTCGGAATCTAGGCTATTTTAATGTTACTATTGTTTTCATTAGCATCTATCAGTAATTGTTTCGTGTGGTCATTATTAGGGTTGATATAGTTTCTATTAAGTTCCTGTAATGCACTTTGGGAATCGAGGACGTCTTTGATATTTTTTTTGAGTGGGTATATAATTCCCTCATAGATAGCAACCATCTCAGCCGAACATATATCAAGTTGGTTAGGGAGTCTTGATGAGAAGTTGTATTTATTTTGAGGGCAGTGGACTCCATATCCCGTTCTACCATCTTTCTTTGAGCCATCCGTGTATATGTGGGTATAATCTTTAAATTTCTCTGTGCTTTCCAGGAATGCACTTTTTATTTGCTCACCGCTTTCTGGAACGTTGTTTCTCGTTCGTGACACAGCAAACACTGCCGTTTTTGATACAATATAATTTATTATTATAGGTATCTTGTTACTTAGGAGGACCGATACCAGCCAGAGCGCGGAGACACTAGGATCGTTAAAGTTATCAGAGTCTTATTTTGATCCAGGCACGTAGCCAGAAATTCAGTTCGAGGGGATCCAAACCAGAAATTTATTTCGCGAGGGGGGGGGGCGAAAGTCAAACCTCGGAAAAACTGATAAGAAGCATGCCTATACCAACATTTTTTTGTTTCGGAGGGTCCAGACCCAAGAAGCCCCCCTGGCTATGTGCCTATTCCGATCTGAATAGTTTGAAGATTTATTTAATAAATGTATTTTCGATCGTACTCCTTAGTGGCAAAGACCAAGGACAATTATTAGAAACAGAGCATTGTCCGTGTTGTTTTGACGTCAAAAGTGACAAACGTAATGGCCTCAAAACTGAGAAACGGTGGCAAACAACCTTCCAATTAAAATTAAATTTCTGCATATATAAAAAAGAACAATGTAAACTCACACCTGCCTCTACATAACTAAAAGAAGAACAATTTAAATAATGAACTTCTAGGCTATGTCTGACACTAATAATGCTGTGCTGCTTAGCACTTTCTCGAATGGCAAGAAGAAAGTGAAAATTATTTTCCATAAGGGAATACTAGTCTGGGACAATGAAAAACCGCCCTTAGGTATGTAAAAAGGCTATACAATATGTAAGTAGTACTTAGGACTATCATAATAACTATATACATATGGATTCATTAATTCCATGAAATCTTTGAATCCTGTGTAAGATGGAAAAGAGGGATCTTACCATACAATAACAAAATTTTACATGTACCTAATTCCTATTACGCCCAAATGTCCTGAGTTCATTTATTCTTGATTTTAGAACAACACACTGTTCCAATTGAAAATGTTTTATCAGTGCAGCACAGTTATTTAAAAAATACACATCCTTCGACACAAAGGCAAATAGATCCCAATGAATTTGCCATCCATTATGCAGAAAAATCAGGAGAGGATAAGTGGCTGCACAAAAATGTTTCTCTGAAACATTCAGATCCTCTGCAAGTTGCTTCCTGGGTCAAAACATTGCAAAATCATTTATCAAGTAAGTATTGTTTACTCTTCACCCTGTGATTTTTTCATTGATACTAAAGTATAATATTGATATTCAAAAGATAGTTTTCATAAGTAGTTGTAATCTATTAAATGCAAATTACAGTACCTTTGTTCAATGCCTTGGCACTGGGAATTAAAAATTATAAAATAGTATATTGTAATTTCATTATATGACTTCCTGTGTAAATGCCATGCATGTTTAAATGTTTCAAGGTTTTCTTATTATTTCTTAGATTATTTCGATTTAAGACAGATAGGTAGTAAATTTTTAATTACTGCAATATTTTCCTATTGAGAAAAACAAGTTTTGCAACTATAAATTAAAAAATAACCTTAATTATTTGATGATTACTTATATTTTACAAGAGAAAAGTGGTTTGTTTAGTACCTAAATTATGACAATTAATTACCTCATACATAAATAATTATAATTAATTTCTTATGATTTGTTATTCAGAATTTTATGGGATTTCCAGTATTGCATAAAAATTGTTTTATAAAAAAAATATCTAAAAATTTTTTTAACACTGCAAAGAAATTTTAAGAACTAAGCTATAGGTATATGGGTTTTTATTTTTTATTGCTTGTAATCTGATCTGAATTAAAAAAAAAATCTTCTAAAAATAGAAAAATTTTACACAATGAGCAATACAATCCTAATTTTGTAAGTCTAAGTTTAGCAGTAAATCACTTTGTAGTAATCAGTAAACTTTGTAAGACCTCTTTGTAATTATTTTTCTTTGTGGCATATTTATAATATCAAATACATTACCAACAATTTATGCTTTTGTGGCTTATAAGTTATATGTTATGCTGGTTTAAATTTGTAGTCATGATCCATTCTGTAAAATGACTGAAGAGCATGCTAGTGGGGATTACCCAGAAAGTTAAAATAGGTGGAGGTCCCTCAATGGGGTCATTGTGTGCCATTATTATTTAACATCTTTATTAACAGTTATAGCCAATTCCTGACTGACTGCAACTTTCTCTGCTGCCTGCCCTAAAATTTAATTATACCACGAGGTTAATACTGAAAATGACTGTAGGTTGCTACAAAACAACTTGAGGTCGTTTACTTAGTAGTGTGACGTTAATTGTGGTTATTGAACCCTAGGAAGTGCAATACAATTAAATTTTACAGAAAAAAGAGTAGTATTGATTTTGCATCTAGTATCAAAGGCATTAACTTGTTAACCGTGTTAAGGATTTTGGGAGATCAAATTGGTACTCTGTAAAAATTTAAAGACCACTATTTGTTTATTTTGGGAAAGGCACTTCAAATGCTGGGTCTTATTTTTAGAATAGGTCATGACCTATCGGACTCAATAAAGATGTTATATTGTTCTTTAGTAAAGTCTTAAGTTTGCTTCAACAGTGTGGTCCCAATTCCGTAACACACACAGTTCCAGCATATAATATATCCAGTCTAGGTTTATTAGGTCTTGTTCCTTCAAACTTGGCCTACTCAAAGATAAAGGGCTGCTTGCTATTGTGATTGGCCCGCTGTCATTGGATGACAAAAGAAGGTTGTCAGATCTTAGCTTCATATATAAAATAGTAAAGGTCTTATTGACTGCCGAGCTCTGTTAAATCAGATTCATTTGAATGTTCCAAGATGTATCTTATGGAGAAATAATGTATTTTTTGTTGATTTTCATAAAACTAACTATGATACTCAGTCACCACTGGTGAGATCCCTGAACTTTCTGAACAATAATCCTTCCATAAACCCATTTGGAGGCTCCCTGTCTGGCTTCAAGGGGCAGGTTGTTGGCGTGTTACAGAACCACTAGCCTCTTTGATGTCTATTAGTTAAGTATGTTGAATTGTATATTATTTCTTCTTCTATGTACATAGACATATTTTTTGTTAATTTTTTAATGGGGTTTTAGATAATAAATAAAAATTATGTTTTTTCATACTTGAATAGTTTTTATTAAATTAGTATTTTTTTACATTTCTATTAATTCATAGTTATCAGGAGAGTTACAGTAGTTGCTTAACAATACCAACTAACAACAACTAATCACTTCCAAGATTTTTTCTATATTTTTTAGTTTACTTGTTTATTTATTTGGCATAAACTACTACACTACTATAATATCTAAAATGTATCAGTTCTTTTAGGAAATTTAAATGAAGCAAATAGAGCAAATTACTAAAAAACACATAAAACATCTTTAAATTCTTTGTTTTTTTTTCCTGTTAACAACTGACAAAAGTCCAGAGTTTTTATTTAACAACCAGCTGGCCTGGCAAACCTTGTTCTGTCTTTTCCGTTAGATGGCGCGATGAGTTTCCAGTGGAATTGTAAGAATATGGGGCGCATTCATCACATTGCTCAGAAGTGGTATTGAAGAAAAACATATTGGTTTTGTAGAAAAAATATGTAATAAAACAATACAAAAAATAGTATTGAAAGGTCATGGTAACCAGGTGATCATTTAAAAAATAATCATGTAAATTGTTACAGTACAACTCTCTCACGAACTTGCTGAAAAATCTGGCCTAGTATTTTAAATATATAGATAGATTATAACTGAAAAACGTTGGAAGCAATAGGATTGGGTAACTAAAAAAAATTAATGGTTAGGTGTTTCGATACATGACAGTGATTTGATATTTTTTAAGATAAGTTTTAATAACCATCTTGCTCATGGCATCCACTGACCATCTTTATGATGGCAGTTAACTTTCTGACGTATAATTTAATTTAGCATTGCTCTAAAATTATTATGCATCAATTATAAACTCCTCTCACCAAATGAAGTAAATAAATATTCTAAATTTGTGAAATGGATTCTGCCAAATAATTCTCATTTTATTATATTGTTTAATAAGGATATGTGCTCTTAGTGTGAAATTAGTTCTTCTCTGGAAACTGGAGGCTTATGGGATTAGAGGTAGAGTAAGACTGTTGTGACATAAGTTATATTTAACTGGGAGATTTCAAAGTGTAAATTTTAATGGATTAACGTCAGAGGAATGTGCAATGAGATACGGTGCACCACAGGGCTCTCTCCTGGGGCCACTACGTTTCTTGTTAATATTAAGGACCTTACATTTATTGACATTAAAGGTCATTTCACATTGCTTGCTGATGATGCTACCATACTGTGGATTAGTAAAAATTGATTGGACTGTTGCAAATGATTGTCTTTTAATATCACAAAACAAATCTTCTGAATTTTAAATATACTGGTGATGAATTTATGTGAGGTGAACAGCCTGTTAACAGATTAAGATTTGAACTGCAATGCAAAGTCAAGTGAAGTTGTCTTTATTCATCACTCAAGTTATAAAATAGAACTTATTGGATTTGTCAAAATATATACCTATACCAGTCAAAAAATGTTAAAGTGCTAAAATTAAATCAAACATGACATAAAATAACACAAAATTTAAAACAGTTGATGGTTTACATTTAAGCACCTATAGACTAACGGTAATTAAAAATATCCTAGAATAAACATCTACATTTATATACACAATGTGTATGCCCATGCAGTGTGTGCACACATATGCACAGAGCCTCACACATACTACATGTCAGTAATTTGGGGAAAAGAATAGCATCAAACTGTTTCGCTTTGCGAGAGATCGCAAATGAACTGGACAAAGAAACAGTTCATTTATTTTGAGCTAATAGAGTAACATCTATGCTATGGCATCTCATTTTGAGATAATTGTTCTCAAAAGCTTTTTAATTCCATATTCATACTTCAGAAAAGAGCATTAAGGTGTATGTTTGGGATTAAACTTAGGAAATCATGTAAGCCTTTTTTTATCTCCAATAAAATTTTACCATTGCCAAGTTTGTTCCTATTAGAAACATCATGTCTAGTTTTTAAAAATACAGGATACAGGTGGTAATATAAGATATCTTGAAAAATATGCAGTTTTGGAATATAAGCCTATACTAACTTTTATACTTGAAATTAATCAAATAATATCATCCTTAACTATTAGCATGCAGTTATGAAGACCCTGTATAGGCCACTGCAAGAAGAATCAAGACCTTTGCAAAAAAATTTAACGACACTCAGAAGAAACAAACTATTGTAAGAACTTTAAAAAGTCTCAGAATTAAAAATACACAAATTTCTAAGACTTAACTTTATACCTATTACCTATACCTGGAAATTATGGTTGTTTTACATTTACTAATTTTTTTCCTTCCTTCCACGTTTTTACATAATTCCTCAGCTTGATGGTAGATGAATAAACTTCTTAAAAAGGCACAATCTGGATCAGAAAATATTCTAAAAAAATTCATTTTAATTTTTATAAAAAAATACATACATATTTCAAAAAATATTGTAGATGTATATATATATATATATATATATATATATATATATATATATATATATATATATATATATGATAGTATGTTTTCATTCCACGTACACCAACGTCATAACAAGAAAATGATCCTTGTGGAACATGTTCTGCATCACAGCAGACACAATGATCCATTTTAGTCAAACGACGATAGCATATATATATATATATATATATATATATATATATATATATATATATATATATATATATATATATATATATATATATATATATATATATATATATATATATATATATACACACACACATATATATATATATATATATACATATATATATATATATATATATATGTATATATATATATGCAACATATGCTACATAGGTTAGCAAGAGTTGTTGTTGTTTGTTTTCGTCGTGTGATTTGAGTTAAAATATTAAAGTTAATTGCTTTATATTTTTGATAGTAGTATTTAATGACGTTGATAAAAGTTAATTACAACCGGGAGAGTGTTTGTGGCGCCTGGAATTGTGAAATAATAACAATAATTAACTAATTATTTTCGGCAAAATATCCCGCTAAAATTATAAACAAATATATATATATATATATATATATATATATATATATATATATACCCATAATCCGTGAAGCAATTTCACAATGCCCGAACAGGGAAACTGTTCAATTTGTGAGAGAACCCTGAGATCAAATCAGCAAGCAGTAGAATGCTCGCGCTGCTGCTCATGGATTCACAAAGGGTGTTCAGGCTTGTCCAATGTGGAATTTGAAAAAATTTGCACCCAAAACAAAAAATCGGGATCACACTCTTGGGTATGCAAAAACTGCTTACATAGTGAAGTAAAACGCGTTTCCCTCGGTGCTCCTCTTTCGGGCAATACTTCTAATAATGCCCATGTTGATCAATGCGGATCTAACCAGAATCGCTCAAAGAACAAGGCAAACAACCAAACAGATATTGAACAACTAGTAAAATCCATAAAGGACCTTAATGCCGATATTCGTGAATTAAAGAATGATGTAAAATTCTACGCTGAACAATATGAAGAACAAAGATTGATTAATACAAACTTTAGAAGAGAGATAGATATACTCAAACGAGAAAATGAAAAACTGAGTGGTGAACTAATAAAACTAAAGAAGCCCATTCAAGAACATGATAATGAAAAAAGGAAAAATAACTTGCTTATTGTTGGCCTAAAATTCAAGACTGATGGTACAACAAACGAAATTATACAGAATGCTACAAAGGCACTGAAATATGTAAATCCTGCTCTAAACTCTGCAGACTACTCAGTCAGGGTAGCAAATAAAAATAAACCCAACTCTCCTATTATAACCGAATTTAAATCAGTAGATTTAAAAAATAAATTTATGATGTGTCGAAAAGATAAAGGAAGAATCAAGTCTACTGATTGTGGTATACCAGGGGATGAAGTATATCTGTACTTTAATGATGACCTGACTAAGGAGCAGAATGACCTTTTTAGAAAAGCCCGTGAATTAAAGAAAAAAGGATATAAGTATGTCTGGTGTAAGGGAGGAAAGGTTTTTATCAGAAAATGCGATCAAGGTGAGGTAAAAATTGTAAAGCAAGAAAGTGACATAAATATTCTACTATCAGACTAATTTATTGCAAACTTTTACTCCTCATAAATCCAGTAGCTAGTGGTTATAACATATAGTTATAATATATACTTATTTTTAACAATGGCTGTGTTTAACATATTAGATGACTACCAGCAACCTGTACTTAACTATAACTGTGATGACGTTAGTGAGATACCATTTTTAAAAAATAATAAAACTAACATTAATCTTGTACACTTTAATATACGTAGCTTAAACAAAAACTATGATAATTTGGTTGCCTTCATGCAGTCTAGTAGTATTGACATGGAGGTTATCATACTCTCAGAGACAAATAGAATTGTGAATCTCCAGGATTTTGCACTGGATGGTTTTGAGATTTTCTATAATGAAAGTCAAATAAATAAATGCGACGGTACTGTTGTGCTAGTTAGGTCAGAGTTGTTCCCGATCATGGCAGTACTACAGTATGGTCAGACTAAGTTTCTTAGAGTCTCGCTGATTAAAAACGATGTTCGAATAGGTCTTATTGCAATTTATAGACTTCCTTCACTGGATGCAAATTCTTTTATTAATGATCTGGATCAGCTCCTACATAACCCATTTGAAAAGTATAGCCTAGAAGTCTTCTGTGGTGATACAAACATAAATATCAAGGATAAAGAATCAAGAATAACAGTTGATTATTTAAATTGCTTAACTGGACACGGTTACATCAGTCACATAAATGCATATACAAGGATTGAGGGCAATTCTAGTAGTTGCATTGATCATTTTTTTGTCAAGAATAAACTTGAATATGCTGTAATTCACCCTGTTGTTGTGAATTGCGGGCTCTCTGATCACCTCCCAATAATTCTAAATATAGATTTAAATAGTGAAAATAAAAAGTATAAAAACAATGAAATACAACTAAAAAAACTTGACTATAAAACTGTTAGTAATGCTCTTAAGGCTGAATGTTGGGACGATGTACTAAACTCTGAAGATGTTAATGTTTGTACAGTAACTTTAATGAAGAAAATTTCGAACATCATTAACTCTGCTACTGCTATCTCTAAAAGGAAGCGAATAACAAAAAAAAAAACCGTGGATCACGCAGGGTATCATAATATCTATAAAAAATCGCGATAAATTAAAGAAAAAATTAATTAATGATCCATTGAATACAAATGCTCAAGAACAATTTAGGATATATAGAAATTCACTTACCAACCTAATAAAAAAAGCTAAATATAGTCACTATAAAAATAAATTAATAGAAAACAAAAACAATATTAGGGGTACATGGGGGGTGATTAGGGAAGCTGGCAATGACTCAAAAAATAATAATTCTGACATTAACTATATTGTAGATAATGGGAAACAGGTTAAAGACAGTAATATGATAGCAGACATATTTCTTGATTATTATGTTAATATGGGTAAGTCGCTAGCAAATAAAATTAAGGGCAACGACTATAAATTTAAAAAGAATATTATTGTTAACTCAATGTTTCTTGCTCCAATATCTGAATCTGAACTGCTTGATCAAATAAATAGCCTAAAAACAAAAACATCCTGCGAGTATGACAATATTCCCTCGGTAGTGATTAAAATGAATCGTGGAAATAATGAAGCCACTCTTACATCTAGTGAATTTAATCTTTAAAAAAGGCATATACCCCGACTCTTTAAAACATTCAATTATTACTCCGGTGTTTAAGTCTGGTGACAGAACAAATAAAGAAAACTATCGACCCATAGCGGTAACAAATTGTCTGAATAAACTATTCGAAAAATGTATAAATTTAAGACTATTCAAATTTCTAAATGAAAATAATATTCTGTCATCCTCGCAGTATGGATTTCGTGCTGGTATTAGCACTGAAAATGCGATTCAACATGTAACAGAGTATGTAATTGAAAATTTCAACAAGGGTTATAAAACTGTAGGCATATTTCTAGATCTAGCCCGTGCCTTTGACACTGTGGATCACCACATTCTACTTCAAAAAATGGAAAATGTTGGAATCAGAGGAATTGTACTAAAATTGTTTGAATCATATTTAAATAATAGATCTCAATGTGTAAAAATAAACAGGATATTAAGCAAAAAGGATGAGGTAGAATGCGGTGTGCCGCAGGGCACGGTACTGGGCCCTATTCTCTTTTGTATTTATATAAATGATATAACAAATATACTGCCTGTGTCAGATTGCTCCTGTGTGTGCTATGCAGACGATACCGTTATACTGATAAGAGATGTAACTTGGCAGCAAGTATTTCAAAAATCTGAAAAATATATCTCAACCATTAAGCTGTGGCTTGATCAAAACTTACTAACCCTAAACCAAAATAAAACACATTATTTAGCTTTTTCAACTAAAAATAAGTTCACTGAGCAACATGAGTATAAATGTTTGTTGAATGAGAATCACTGTTCTTGTAATAGTCACATTGAAAGCAAAAAAAGATCAAATACCTAGGACTGTATATTGACTTTAATTTAAAATATAATGTTCACATTGATTACATTACTCAGAAGATACGAAAAACCATATATAAATTTTATGTTGAGAGAATTCTTATCTCAAAATCTCTTAAAAATGGTCTATCAATCATTGATTGAATCAATTATTACTTATGCAATTAGTGTCTGGGGTAGTACACACAGTGGCATTATGGATCATCTGTTTATAACTCAAAAATATATATTGAAGGTTATTATGAGGAAACAAGATATCCTACTGAGCAACTATTTATTGACTCTGGACTGTTAACATTAAGACAACTTTATATAAAAAATATAGTAAGATGTTCAAATATAAATCACAGTATTGTCACCCGTAATATAACTAGTAAAAATCTTATGATTGCTGGCTCCAGTCATGCATCAACACAGAGACACATATTATTCATTGGCCCTAGAATATATAATTTGATTCCAAATAATATTAGGAATATAATTAATGTAAAACATTTCATGTTCCTTGTTAGTGAGTGGATTAGGTGCAATTATGCTTTTATAGTTGGCAAGCTATATATAAGGCAAAAAAAAAAAAAAAAGAAAAACTACTATTATATTGTTAAGCAGAAATTTGTTACAATTAAAGAATAGAGAGCACATATTACTGTTTTGTATATATAACTTATATATATATATATATATATATATATATATATATATATATATATATATATATATATATATATATATATATATATATATATATATATATATATATATATATATATATATATATATATATATATATATATATATATATATATATATATATATATATATATATATATATATATATATATATATATATATATATATATATATATATATATATATATATATATATATATATATATATATATATATATATATATATACATATATATATATATATATATATATATATATATATATATATATATATATGTTGATTTTTATATATATATTTATATATATATATATATGACGTTTTGCCAAAATCACATTTAGCTTTCTTTTTCGCGTATATATATATATATATATATATATATATATATATATATATATATATATATATATATATATATATATATATATATATATATATATATATATATATATATATAAATAAACCAACGCCTGCGCAGATATAACCTTCGGCCTAGTGGGGGTATAAAAGGAAGCGTCGCCACACTTGTCTCTATTCGGACGCGAGAAAAAATCGAAAATGCCAAATGTGATTTTAGTGCAAAACTGTTCTTTTCAGAACGATGAACGGATGTACCCGGAATGAAAACACATATATATATATATATATATATATATATATATATATATATATATTATATATATATATGTATATATATATATATATATATATATATATATATATATATATATATATATATATATATATATATATATGTATTTTTATATATATATATATATATATACAGGGGGTGATTTTTTGGTTTAATATATGACTGAAATTTTAAATAGGTTCGCAAACTCTCTCACCGAACTACATAGTGTTGTTATTTCTATGTTTTTTTCTTTATAACTCCTGCAATTTTTGAGGTATTTACATTTTGGAGTAAGATTAACCAATAGGAGTTACATGATTGCACATGTCAAACGGTTGTCAGAATCTACAGGGTGATATTTTTTCAAGGGTCATGCCCTCTTTTGTCCCTCTGAACTTTTTTTTGGTGGGCCGCTGGTAGAGGAAGTTTTGGTCCTCTTGTAGTTTTTTCATATCTCCGAACTCTATCGAGAAAAAAAATAAAAATCCGTTCTCTGTAATTAGCTAGATGAAACTAATTTCTTTGAAATAATCTCTAGTAGGCTATGGCTTTATTTGGATAATTTTTTTGTTTTATTGATTTTGATATCTGGCATTTCAAATTGTAAGTTGTGTCAACATTAAGAGTTGTAAAGTGTAAAAGTGTTTTAAATACTCGTTAAAATCTCATTACAATGACAATTTATATGAATTCTGAAATGGCTAAGATGCATTTTATCAATGGCCTCTCAAATTCAAAATCAAAATATGCTGTATTGTATGAAGATTTTCATCTTATTGACAAACATTTCTTGAACTAATATGAATGGAAATGCAAGAGAAGCCAGACATTTGTACAGCTTGAATGCTATTAAAACAGTAGCAGAGTATCTGAAAGATGAAGCTTCTTCTCGTGCTTATAAACATTTTAAAAAACAATATAAAAGCAAAATAGTAGAAACCAAAAAAGAAGCATATAGTAATTTTATTAATAATTCAAGTAACAAAATGAGGGATTGCTGGAAACTGATTAACTTTGAATCTAATAAAAGTACAAACAATAATAACTGAGCTATAGATCCTGATACTATGAATGATTATTTTGTCTCAGTTTTTGGGGAATTAATCAAAAGTCTCTCTAACATAGACCAGGATATTGATGTCCGGGTACCTTTTTTCTTGGGTCCCTTTATGTCAGCTGAAGTTATAAGTGCGATAAACACTCTAAAGCCCTCTACTGCTGCTGACATATATGGACTAAATAGTGAAATTAGTAAGGAGACTCAACAACTACACTCTGTAATAAATGCATTGAGCAATGTATTTTTCCTGACTGCTTTAAGGTTGCTAGAGTGGTTTCTATTTTTAAAAAAGGTGATCCGTCAAATTATCGACCGATTTCTATCTTGCCAATTTTTGGAAAAATTTTTGAAATCTTATTAAAGTCAATGTTAATAAACTATTTAGAAAAAAATAATATCATTAATGGCTCCAAGTTTGGATTTAGAGCAGGGTAGTTTCAAGTTTAGTGGACAGCATAGTTGGGGGCTTTGAGGAGGGCACACATACAGGAATAACCCTGTGTGGCCTCAGCAAGGCCTTTAGGTCATATTTACTGAATAGAACTCAGTGTGTTGGGCAGTCAGCGGATCAGCTGTCTAGTTTCGGGGAGGTCAAATATGGGGTTCCTCAAGGCTCAATTATAGGACCCATCCTTTTCACACTATACATTAATGACTTATATTATCATCTTCTTCCCGAATGTTGCTTGCTTGTTTACTTCAACAAAATGCCAAAAATTGGTTTGACATGAATAAGCTATGCATGAATGAAGCTAAAACTCAAAAGATTGTGGTATCAAGTAACCCAAGGGATAATTCTAGGCAGTGTGTGTGTGTATACTAGGGATAAATATTGACAGTAATCTTACCTGGGAGGATCATACAAATTTTACTTGTCATAAACTGTCATCGAGTCTTTTTCTGCTAAGAAGGCTAAGAGGATGTGTTAAGGACATGGGATTGATTAGTGCTTATTATGCAATTTTCTACTCACATATTTTGTATGTGATAATCTTATGGGGAAATTCTTGCCATTCCATACGAATTTTTCAGTTACTGAAGAAAGCTGTTAGCATTCTGGCAAAGGCTGGTTATAGGGACCATTGTAAGCCCCTATTTATTAATCTTACACTTTTAACGGTGCCTTGCATTTACATATACCGAGCTCTTTTAGAAATCCATAAGAACAAAAATAACTTTAAATTAAACTGTGACTTTCATCAGTATGACACAAGAGCTGCAAACCTGTTGTGACCACAAAAGTTGCGACTACAAAAATCAATAAATAACTCCCTTCCTCTAAAATACTATAATAGGCTCAAACAGTCTAGAAGGGACTTACATTTTAAAGATTTTAAGGTCAAAATTAAGGCCGAGTTGTTGGAGCATGGCTTTTATTCCACCCAGGAGTTTATGACCACACACCTTCCTATTTAGATGTGTTAAATGTATGTGTTTACAGTTAAATAAAAAAAAATTAGTTTTAAAACAATTTATATGTGTATTAGTTTTTTTTATGTATCATTTTAATTATTTTGAATTTCAATTTTTACTGACGATTTTAAGAAACTATGTTTTATGACATGAATAAATCAGTATTTCAGTATTACACGGTGCGCTATCGAAATAGAATAATACCTGATCACCAAATATCTTCTAATATTCATAGGCGTCTTGTAGAAACTGGAACTTTTAAAAAGAACATATATGATGTAGGTAAACCATGTACTGTTCGACCACGACAGATCGAAAAAGCCGTTCTAAATGAAATTGAAATAGAAGTACATCCAGAGACCAGAAAAATGTCCGTATTATTAAATATTAGCCATCAAGTTGTTTGGCATATCTTCCATTTTAAAGTGAAATTTAAATTGCACAAATGTAAAAATATTGAATCTATGTATAACTGAAACAACAAAAGTTATAAATAACTTAAATAATCTTCTTCAACAAAAAATTAACGCAGTTAAATCAATAATTCTGGTTGAGATTTTTAATAAATTCATAAAGTTTGAAAATATTAAGTATGAAAAATTATTCAATCCTATTAAACCAAAAAAAATAAAAAAAAGCTTTTTTGTTTTTTAATATTTTGTCATTTGCAATTTTTTCTTTTTTTATATGAATAATTTCTTTAATAATTAATTTTTAGTACAGGTTATCTTCATCTATGATTTTCGTTTCAGAAAAATTAAATTCATGTTTTGTGTTTTTTTCATGTTTGTGTAATGCAGTGGATGCATTCTTTGTATACTTATGTTCTTTTATTGTATTTTCTAAGAGGTGGGTTGTCATACCAATATATTTCATAGGGCAGTTTAAACAAGGAATTTTATATACGAGATTGTATTCTTTTTGGTTTTTAATTTTGTAATTGGGAGCTTGTCAGGTTTTGGGCTTTATGACACACAATTATGTCATATTTTCCTAAGATATGTTTTAATTTTTCAGATAATTGAGATGTGTATGGCATTGCAATGTTTTTTTTTTGTGTATTATCTTGTTTTACGTTTTTGTTTTGATTGTCATAATAGATATAAGTCCTTTGTTTGATAATTTTTTTATCAGTTTTTCTGGAAAATGATAAAGGCCTCTTTAACTTTATCAAGAGCTTCAGGACGGTATTCTGGTGATTTTAAAGATATGGCACGGTCAGCTAGATAATCATCCCCGTATCTCTTAAAAAACGTAATATTAAAATTCAATTTTTCGAGAACTTCCTCTTCTAGGTATTCCATAACTATTTGTGCGATTGTAGAGGAAATAGGTGAGCCCATAGCACATCCATCAAGTTGTTGATAAAATTGATTTTTGTATTAAAAATTATTATTTGACATTATAAGATTTATGGCTTCTAAGAATTCAACCTGAGTTAGAGTCGTAAATTATTTTAAAATATCGAATTTGCCTTTTATAGCACTAACTATGAGTTCATTTGGTATGTTAGTATACAAAGAACTTACATTTAGTGATATTAATTTTGAATTTGATGGTATTGTTAAAGTATCTAGAAAATGTTTGAGTGTAAATGAGTCTTTTATGTAATAACTATTTTTACCTGTGATATTTGACAAACATTTTGACAAATACTTTGAGAGCTTGTAGAAAGGAGATTGAATACATGAAACTATAGGCCTAAGGGGAATATTAGGTTTATGCAGTTTGGCTGGCTATATATTTCTAGGCGTGAATGCATTATGAATTGACAAATTTTTAGCTTCCTCGTCATTTAATACATTTTTGTTTCAGAGTTTTTTTACAAAAGTGTTATTTTTATTTTGACAGATATTTCTTGGGTCATTCTTTAAAAGTTTATAAGTACAGGTATCTTTTAAGAACTGTTTCATTTTTGTGTCGTAATCAGTAGTATTCAGCTAGTGTTATTTTGCGTTATTTTTGACAATTTAAGTTGCTCCTTTCAGTTTTGGTTTTAATAAACAGATTGTTTTTATTGGCTTCATTTGGGAAGAGACTAGATGCATGAGTGGACGGAAATTAACAGTTTGTTTAATTGAAAACTGTTTACTCTTACACTGAAAATTATGGCTGCATGAAATGTAAAAAAATATGTATTTTTACGGCTAGACCTAAGGAGGATGAATTGTTTGGTGTTGTCTGTGATATGTGCAAAACCTTTGTTGCAACCCTTGAAAGACTTTCCATATTAAAAAAAAATTACAGAAGCATATAAGAGATTGAAAAAAGAGTGCAAGAAAAAGGAAGCAGGTCTTGAAAAATTGAAATTTGAATACACCAATCAAATATGAAAACTGCTCAAAGAAAGTTTGAAGAAAAATATGCATATAAAATGATTAAGTTGAAATTCCAAAATCTTCTTTGATTGTGTCGTAGACCCGGAGCAAAGTTATATCAATAGTATTAAAGAACAAAAAGAACAAATTTCTCTCTTGAATAAAAAACGAAAGGAACTTTCAGAAAAGAATAATATCCTACTCCCTACTTGAAGATCTTCAACATAAAATTAACACTCAGCTAAAGAAATTACGGAACTAAACACTCTAAAAAGGCAGATGCTAGTAAGCATTGAAACACTTATAAAGGAAAATAAGTGTTATATCAGCGACCCAAAGAAAGCAACTTTTCAATTGTTTACTTTACGTGAGAACAGTACTAATCGGGTAGTAACTGTAATTGACCAGACGACTTTATCAATAAATGGCTGAGTAGACTTAAGTAGAAGAAAGCCCCAGCTTCTTTTGTTTAGTAACAAACCTTGTGCAGCCGGTGCAGCAAAATTGCTAAAACATTCGCTAGACTCATCTTTTGATATTAATGTGTGATACAGGAAGAGACTTATTTTGGAAGAGATGATTGATGCCTTTTTACTATTGGCTAATAACTTTTCAAGACTTTGTCATTATATTTATGGGTATGGAGAATGCTGTACGTGGACTGGTTATTTCTGAAATTTTTCTTGAGAGGCTTAAAGCTACAGCTGATAAATGCAATCTAATCATTGTAGCACTACCTTTTACAGCCAACAGATATATTTTAAACCGATTTATTTATAATATATATATCCAAGTGTTTATAAATCATTCAGCAATCAAACTAATTACTGAAAAGATTTTTGAATTCTCAATAATTCATTCAAAAGCAATACAACTATTAGTAGTTTGTGTTTATTGTAGTCCTTCTTCAAATTTCTCAGATTCTTTGCTAAGTTTAAAACAGTCATTATCTAGTTTGCCCCGCAACTGTGATATTATGTTAGTTAGAGATTTTAACGATGATCTTAACATCTATGATACACTTTCCCTGATTCCCACACTCGAAAAACTCAACACTCTGCCACACTTATAGCCTATTTTGCTTAACTCTTGACCCAAATGAGTGTTATGCTCAGTTGTCAATGGTCTATCAGATCATGAAGCAATATTGGCAAGAGTTAAATTGGGACCCTCTCGCAAAAGAAACAAATTTAGTATGGGTAGGCTCTTTAGCAAAACTAATTTTCAGAAATTTTCCCAGGCATGTACAGATATAAATTGGAATAACATCTTCCGTTCTGAGGATCCTCTCGATCAATTTTATTTCCTCTTGCAACATAACTTCAACAAATACTTCCCTATTCAAAAAATTAAAAGGAAAAATAAAAAATCCTGGTTAACTAAAGGACTAAGGGTGTTCTCTGGTAATATGCATTGCCTTCATAGTGTTAAGAAGTTTACTTCTAATGCGGGAGTTTTATCATATATTCAGCATTATCGATTTATATACAGAAGGTGTATTAAAACTGTTAAAGAAATTTACTACAAGGACAGTTTTACTGGGGCGAGTAACAGAGAGCTGGGCCACCTTAATGAGCTTAGATGAGTTACCAGGTCTTCTCATAACTTCCCAGACATTTCACCTGATGCAATGAATACATTTTTCTGCTCCATTGCTGCAAGTTTGACTAGCAAAATTAATCAGGATGTTGATCCCATGTACTACTTGAGGAATGTATCCATAGGTCATTTTTTCTTCTTTCACCCCACTAATCCTGAGGAGCTCTCCCAAACGATTCTTTCCATCAAAAACAAAAAGTCATCTGTTGAAGATGAAATCTCTGTTAGGAGTTTCTTGTCTCAGCCTCCGTCAGCCATTGAGGCTCTGTCTGAGGCCATAAACCACTCTTGTATCAACGGTTTCTTTCCAGCCAGTCTTCAAAGAGCTACTGTGATTCTTCTGCATAAGGGAGGTGGGCTTGATGATCCTTGCAACTTCAGACCCATAGCTCTATTATCCAAGATCATTGAGAGAATTGTCAAGGTTCGCATGGTGTCTTTCCTAGAGAAAACACATATTCTTCGTTCCAGCCAATTTGGCTTTCAATCCAACAAACGCATTTGTGATGCCATTTTCAGATTTCGCGAAGGGGTCTATCAGGGTATCAATGGTCACGAGGTTGTTGCGGCAATTTTCTGCGACTTGTCAAAAGCATTTAAAGCCATAGTTTGCTGCTGCAGAAGCTTGGTGTCTATGGCTTTAGGGGCACAGCGCTTCAGTGGTTTGAGTCGTTTCTGACTGGCCGCTCTCAGACAGTCGCTATTGATTTGGCTCTGTCTTGTGCTCTTGACGTTCAATGGAGAGTTCCACAGGGGTCAGTTGGGTCCTCTCCTTTTTTTGCTGTCAATGACCTGGCTTCTGTTGAGATTCAGGGTCATATCACACTTTTTGCTGATGACACCACGATTATGTGGAATCAGACTAATTTAGATTCATATCATATCACATAATCTGTTAACAGTTAAAGTGTGGTGTGACTCGAATTTCTTGTCACTTAACATTGCCAAAACCAGCATTGTCGGATTCAAATGTGCCGTTGATGATTTTGTTGTGGGTACCTTGCTCTTAAAGAACCAGAGTGTTAGTAGATTTTTGGGCATAAACATTGATAGCAGTTTAAAATTTGATGAGCATATTCTCTGCCTGGGTAAAAGGGAGTCTGCGGGATGTTTTGCAGTACGTAAGATGTGTTCCGAGGTGGGACTTGGTGCCGCTATGATGGTTTACTTGTGTTTAGTTGAGTCCCACTTACCTTATTGCATTGCTTTTTGGGGTAACACTAGCAATTGCCTTTTAAACACTTTTTGTCCTGCAGAAACGAGCAGTAAATTAATTTATTACTAATAAAATTTTAACCTTAACCTCACTTTTTCTGCTTGAAGTGTGCATGGTTCACAAATACAGGGACAGTTTTCCAGTTCAGTCATAACACATGCTGCGACTTGCGTTTGCCAATTCCTACTTCATCATTGACTCGTAGCTCTATTTTATATGAGAGCAAGAAAATTTACACCCACTTTCCTGCCTACATTAAGCACTCTGTCAAGGCCCTTAGAAAGTCAGTAAAGAGTTTGCTTGTCACAAAAGCTTATTACGATTTGGGTGAATTCCACAATGATACTTTTTTATAGCTCTTTGTCTTATTTTTTTTTGTCTTTTTCGATTAAATATATTTTATGTTTTATTGTTCTAATGTAGCTGTTCGTCTGTTAAATACATTTTTATTATCTATCTGTTACACTACGTTTTATTCTCTCTGTTTAATATGTTTTATTCTCTATTTGTTATTTTATCTTTTGACTGATTACCTCGCGCCAATACCTCAATATTATAACAGTATTTTATATCAATTTATATAATGTTAATATAGGCCTTTGTAATTTTTTATGAAATGAAACGAAATATGAAATATTTATTGCCTATAATATGACAATTCCAATATAATAACTAAGAATACAGCAAATAGCATAGTTCTGTTAGAGAAAAGAAAAACATACACATAAATGCTAACGGCAATTCTGTGCACATAAATTGCTTAGAATTTATGTATGCACATACCTTAGAATGCATTAAATATATTTACTTCTACACAGAACTGTATTATTTACTTTTTTTTACAAAGAGTTAATTTTTAAATATACATTAATTGAAACCCATTTGTCCTTATAAATAAATTCTATTACCTACCCCATTAATAGATACCTATTCTAAATATTGATAATGAATGTTGTAAAATAAACACAAGGAAAAAAAAAGAAAAAAAGAAAAACATATAGGAGTAAAGCTGGACACATTTATACCTAACACAGAAAAATTTTGACTACTGGATAACTATAAAAACCAATATAAATGTATTCTTATTATATTAAAATTATCCCTTATCCAACTATCTGCATATTTCTTAAAATTGTTATAATTTTTATTTTTAAATCTATTTGGAAGGAGCTTAAACAGTTTAGGTCCTGTAAAAGATATGTGTCTTTGAGTTGCAAAAAAACTAGTATTAGAAACCTCTATGCAATTTTCAGCCACCATTGTTGTGTTAAGGGTGTGTGTTATAGGTGTTTTATATTTTTTGTTGTTTATCATGAATCTCAAAATATTCTTAACGTATAGTTCTCTAACAGACAGAATATTTGCCTCCATGTATAAGAGATCCATAGGATACCACTTCTTTTTTATATAGCATTACTTTTAAAATGAATTTTTGAACTATTTCCACTGAATTCAAGGAATTATGACCTGCACCTCCCCAAACAATAACGCAGTAATTCAAAATAGACTCTACTAACGACTGATATATGGTTTTTAGGAGTTTCCTATCAAAAATACTGCACAACTGATAAAACTTATAAATTATTTTTCGAAGTTTTTCTGAGATATATGTTACATGTTTATTCCATTTTAAATTACTATCAAGTATGACACCTAAATATTTAATATTATCCCTTGGTAGAATATACAACTCGCATCCACAGACATTTTGCTTTGTGCAGTCTGCAGAGTGCACTTTAATTTTATCAAAAGTAGGTAAGTTAGGATTTGTCATGGAGAATGGTATGAATAATGATTTGTCAGCATTAAGTGTTAGCAGATTTTGATCTAACCATAGTTTGGCTTTCGAGACTCCATCCTCTGCCTTTCTTAATACTTCTGCCCATGATTTAGCCCGGAATAGTAATACTGTGTCGTCAGCATAACAAATGGTATGATCAGATGCGGACGCTTTAATTAACTCTATAATACTATAAGTCGTGACATATTCCACGTATTCCAAAGCAGTAATATTTTTCTAGTAATATTTTATGTGATACGATATCGAAGGCCTTTTTTAGGTCTAGAAAAGGTCCTATAGTTTTGTCAACTGAATTAAAACTATTTATAATAAATTGAACAAACATAATTTAAGCTTTGTCACTAAAAGTATACCCTTTTTGACACTAAAGCATATTTTGAATTTGAACATTATAACGGTTTTACTGCTTTTATCTGATTTAAGTATGGTTATTTGAGGATTATGTTTAATGAATTGCCTTGTTCTATTATGTTGTTTTTGTATTCGTTTTTAAAATTGGTAATTTTATTTGTTTTAAGTTTAATTTTTATTTTATGATTGGTTACTCTATTTACTACATCTGACCTTATGTTATCTTTTATTTCATTTAGTTTATCTTGTATAGCTGATTCAACACAGGATAGATATTCTGTTAAAGGTAGGTTTTTTCGTGCGAGAAATTTTCGCCTAAAGCAAGAAATTCTGCGATATCGTTAGGAATATCTGTGTTAGAGATGTTGTCTAACTACAAGAAGTATCTATATTTCTATGTCAATTTTTTCAGTGCCTGATATTAATTTAGAAAGCTTTTATTTAGTATAGTTTTAACTCCGTCTAAGCTATTATTGTTAAAATGTAGTATATAATCGTGAATGTCTGATTCTATTCTATCTAAGATTTAAATTAAAAAATAAAGGAAAAAAATTATCTTTAAATTCCTCACAAACGAAACCATGATAAGAACACTTTTGTGAGTTGCCTGGCAAACCACCAACTTGCTGCCTACCTTAATTGCTAAATTATTTATTATTTCATGTTTTTTACAAATATATATATATATATATATATATATTACATAATTACATAATTAATATATCAGAATACAATAATTGCTTATTTCTAATTACATCCTAAATATATGTATATTCTACAAAATAATGCCTAGATGAGAAAACATCTGTGTGCATCATATGCCTGTTTTTTAATTTTCCTATTCTTAGGTTTTTTAATTAAGTTGACAATAAATAATTTTAGTCAAGCAGCAACATAACAATGGGTATTGCTTAAATAAGCTAATTCTTTAGTTTACAGTAGTTCCAATTATGTAAACAAAGGTGCAAATATTTAATAATGTTCATAAATATATGTGGCACATGCCTTCTTAAATTTTGCTTTATTTTTAATTTCCCTAATCGTAGTTGGAAGTAAGTTGTACGTTTTGGGACCCAGATAGGAGAAATATTTTATGTTAATATTTTTAAAATTTAATGGAATTGAAAGCTTTTTGTTTGTTTTACTTCTAGTGTTATACATATGATCTAGATTATTCTTTAAAGATTCATGAAATTGTATGTATATGCAAATTGTTTTAATGTATATTGTTCTTATATTGCACGTTTGTTCTGTAAATAGAAGTTCAGATGGATATAGTCTAGGTTTCTTGTAAATCACTTTTAAAATGTATTTCTGCACTATATTAAGCTTGCATAAAGCAGTGTTGTATAGACCACCCCATACTAATATACCATATCTTATTAGTGTTTCTATAAAGGATTTATACATTATAACTAATTCTTTAGAATTCAAAAACGTGCGTATTAAAAAAAAACTTATATACTAACTTTCTAACTCTATTAGCCAAATAGTCTATATGTGCATGCCATTTCAGATGCTGATCTATAACAAGTCCTAAATATTTGGTATGTGACACTTCTTTTATTATATTATTTCCTAGTACTATTTGAGAGAAGTTAGGTCTATTGGCTGCCGTTAATGAAAATGCTATATAATTAGTTTTGCTCATATTCAGAGTTAATTTGTATGTATTTAACCAATTTATTATTATATCCAAACCCTCCTTAGATTTTTCAAGTACTTTTTCCCATCTCTCGCTGCTAAATATAAGTGCAGTGTCATCAGCAAAGGAGACAATTGAACCGTCAATCTCCAGTTTTAACAATGAATTTAGGTAGATTATAAACAGTATTGGACCCAGTACTGTACCTTGTGGGATTCCAATTTTAATGCTTCTCTTTGTGCTTAGTGTACCATTTATTTTTAATATTTGTTGTCTGTTTTCAAGATAGCTTTTCATTAAGTTCCATACAGTTCCCCTTATTCCATAATGTTGAAGCACTTCCAGAAGCTTATAGTGAGGCACGGTATCAAAAGTCTTTGCTAAGTCGAGGAAAATCCCAATACATTTTCTGCCATTATTTAGGTGACTGGTTACCTCTGATGTGAACCTGTATAAGGCGTCAGTGGTGCAACTTCCCTGCAAGAATCCATATTGGTTTGGTGATAAAATGTCATTTTTATTGAAAAAATCCATAAGTTTGGCTTTAAAGCTTTTCTCAAAAATTTTTGTAAAGCATGTAATGAGACTGATTGGTCTATAATTTCCTATGTTTGTACTAGGACCTGCCTTATGAATGGGTGTTACCACTGAAATCTTAAAGTGGGAAGGAACTTTGCCTGTTCGAAAAATCAAATTAATTATATGCAGAAGTCGAGTCATAATTTCTGTATGAGTCATCTTTATCATTTTAGCTGAAATTTCGTCAATGCCTGGCGAGCTGTCATTCTTTAAACTGTTAATATGTTTAATAAGATCATTCCTAGTAACTGGTGACAGAAACATTGAGCTCGTGTTAGGGTTATGCAATTTGTGTTGATGATTAGGCATTATAATTTGTTTTTCCATATTGATTCCAATATTCACAAAATAATCATTACAATAATTAGCCATTTCTGTATTATTTGTAAATTCACTATTGTTTTCATCACCTTTGAGTATTTTAATCTGAGTCTTTTGGGTGGTTTTTTCATTTGAAGCATCTTTTATTACCTCATACATTTTTTTCATGTCATTTTTATTGTCATCAATCTGTTTTCTGTAGAAGTCGCGTTTTTGTTTACATATTAGTTTGTTTAGTTGATTTCTGTAGTTTTTATATTCATTATATAAATCCATTGTGTAGTTCTTCATTAATTTTCGTTTTAATTTATCCCTATGTCTGATTGAGTTTATAATACCATTGGTAATCCATTTCTTTAATTTTGTATGGTTCTTTTTTACAATCCGTTCTGTTTCAGCATCTTTCATTAGAGTGTTGTAAATATCTAAGAAGGTATTCATAGCCACTTCTGTTAGTTATCACATTCCAGTCTTGTTCTTGCAGTAAGTGTTTAAATTTATCAAAATTAATATTTTTTTTTAGATTTAATTTGACATTTTCATTGCTACTAGCAAACCTGATGAGTTTTTAAAGCTAACATTAATCATGATAGGGTAGTGATCTGTAACATGACTGTCCAATATAAAGGATTTAAAGTCTAATAAGGTTTTTCTACATTTTACAAATAGATGATCTAAATTTGTTTTAGAGTCAGGTCTAGTAATAGAGTTAATGTATGATAAGTATCCTAATTGTGACATACATACCAAATAGCTATTTACATTGTTATCTGTAGGTTTTAAAATATCTATATTAATATCACCTATAAGCATTTCAATATCTTGACTATTAATAGTTTCAATATATTCTTCGATATCATCTATAAATTGTTCTTTTATTACAGGTGGTGGTTTGTAAACCGCATTAATACCTAAACTAATATTATTCTTTTTACAAATTATTCTACTTATGGTTGTTTGTGTTTTGGGTAATACAGTTTTTGAATACATGGGTTTTAAATCTGATTTAACATATACTATAACACCATCATTTTTATTATATTTTGCATCATTATAAAAAATGTCATATCCTCCAATATTGAAGAAATCGGTTGAGGTAAGTTGGAAAGTCTCAGTTAATACTATAATGTCTGTATAATGCAAATTAAACATTTGTGAAAATAAAAGTAAATTATCAAAATTTTTCTGTATACTTCTTATATTTAGATGTACAATATTAAAAAGTTTTTTATCTGTGTTTATGGTAACCTTTAATTGATCGCTGTCCACCATTTGAGCTTGAATAATGTCTCTATCCATATCGTTCAAATTATCGTCTTGTTGTAGAACTACCATTAAGTGCTGTAATCTATTTTAGGTCTTAAAATGTCCATGTGGTATTTTGTAGAAGGGCAGCTTTCGTCTGAAGTTGTATGTTCCACATTGTAGTTGGTCTTGAAATTTTTGTTTGCTAAGTAACAATTTATGCACTTTTTAATTTGAGAGTTACATGAATTTGTTTCATGCTCTGCACCACAGTTACCACAGAGCGTTTTGTTTCTGCAATTATTGCTTTTATGGTAAAATCCTTGACACCTGAAGCATCTTGTAATTGCAATATCCTCATATACAGGGTAACGATTCCATCCAATGCAAATTTTCTTGCTGTTCATTATCTTTTTAAATGTACTTGGTGAACATACTATAAAAATAGTAGAATTATTTTTCTTCTTATTCTGTTTGATATAGGATACACTAATCGAGTCTTCTTCAGTAATCCATTGGTTTTGTTGTCTAATACTTGTTTCAACATATGTAACATCATTACTTCCAGTGTGTCCAACTACTTTCACTCTTGGCAGTTTCTTTTTTGGTACTAAGGCCTCAACTTTATTCTTTAATTGCGTCTCTATAACATTCTTTAAAGTATCAATTTCACGTTTTGTTGAGCATTTTATGACTACACTTCCTTTTTTTGTACTTCTGAAATTAGTTACTCCAATTTGTAATTCATTTGGCTTAATTTTATCCTGAACAAGCTTTTTAGTTTGCTCCGAATCTTGGCCATTGGTTGGTTTAACTATCAAAGTTGATAGCTGAGTAGGTTTGTTATGCAAAATTTTATTTTCTTTGCCTGCTATTTCTGCATAAGAAATATTGGGTACACCCTGAGTTGATTTCATTTCAGTTTTAAGTCCTGCTATTTCTTGCTTCAAGTTGTTGATTTCATCCAACATTTGCTGCATTTTATTCACCATATCTGGTGTCCTAATCAAAAACTCTTTACATTTAACACACAGCAATACTAAAACTCTCTTTTGAAGGGGCATGCATCTTATTTCAGAAGATGATAACCCAACACAGTTTTTGTGCAGTTTTGAAGCACATAAATCGCAGATATATATTTGTTCATTGTCCACAGTTTTTGTACAATTTATACAGTTTTCATTGTTCACCATTTTTTGTTAGCTTTAGAATGAACACAGGAATGTTTATCGCCGAACTGTGATTTTTTGTAGGTAATTTCGATGCTAACAATACATATTATTTTACTTTTAACTATTGTTTTTTGATATTATGTTCCAGTGAAACACATTAAATCATGCACCAACTATTTTGTCATTTTCTTAACAATGTCTATGACAAAAATCGCCATTTAATTCGCACTACTTTCACGTTAAAATTAAGATTTTATCGGACCAAAATAATAACGCTGCTTTACCCGACCCGACGGATATAGCATAGCATACCAATAAAATATATAAGACAAACGATACGCATTTTTCGAGGTATGTAACCTTATAGGATAAGTGGCCCTTCAGAAACGTACACTACAGAATGCCAAACAATCCAAATGGTACGAATTCGCAAATAAGTCAAATAAATAAATAATGAAGTCAATAAGTCTAACAAAAATATGTCAGATCAGCAAACAAAAATTACCAACAAGGAGAAAGATTTTCAATTGAAATAATACATGAATAATTATAAAACTACCCAACTACATAAACAGAAACGAATATCAATATGGGCCAAAAACATTACAAAACCAGTCCGGTTAACTGCCTTTTTAGCTGCAAAGTGCAACCCATAATTTGTTTGGTGGTACCTTTCAACAAACAGCTGGGATTGTCTTGTTCTCCTAATAGAAACTAAAAACGGGACTGATCTCAGCTGCACTTCACAGTCAATCCACCATTGACCAATTTACGCAAAAAGACCAGAAGTGCCTTCTTTCTTCTAAATTCAAGGGTTTGAAGGCAGCAAAGAAGAGGTCTAGTATTAGATGATAGACCTTGAAATGGGAAATGAAATTTATGTAAGAGGTATTTTGAAAACCTATTTTGCACCCTTTCAATTCTGTCGATGTGACTGGTAGGATGGGCTATATGGATATATATGTATATATATATATATATATATATATATATATATATATATATATATATATATATATATATATATATATATATATATATATATATATATATATATATATATATATATATATATATATATATATATATATATATATATAGATATGTATATGTGTATATATATATATATATATATATATATATATATATATATATATATATATATATATATATATATATATATATATATATATATATATATATATATATATATATATATATATATATATGTGTATATATATATATATATATATATATATATATATATATATATATATATATATATATATATATATATATATATATATATATATATATATATATATATATATATATATATATATATATATATATATATATATATATATATATATATATATATATATATATATATATATATATATATATATATATATATATATATATATATATATATATATATATATATATATATATATATATATATATATATATATATATATATATATATATATATATATATATATATATATATATATATATATATATATATATATATATATATATATATATATATATATATATATATATATATATATATATATATATATATATATATATATATATATATATATATATATATATATATATATATATATATATATATATATATATATATATATATATATATATATATATATATATATATATATATATATATATATATATATATATATATATATATATATATATATATATATATATATATATATATATATATATATATATATATATATATATATATATATATATATATATATATATATATATATATATATATATATATATATATATATATATATATATATATATATATGTATGTATATGTATATATATATATACGTCACGACCGAACTAGTTGAATACAAAAGTTTCAATTTTTTTCTTGGGGTAGCGGTCTGGGGCTGAAGTAGTTAACGTAGTTAAAGTCGACTGGTATACAAAACC
>JAUTXW010004792.1:815000-832500 GCA_030620095.1 Kuschelorhynchus macadamiae
AGTTATAGATACCTCGGTTATAATATACTTTAACTAAACAGTACCCTAACTATACTAAAAAGTTCAATCCTGAACCTGAGAAGCAAACAATTTTTTTTTATAAGTTCAATAAAGTTACTAACACCAATGTTCTCTATATCTATATTGTTAGCATAAATATTAAAATAGTTGCACATTCTATATACTGGTGAATTTTTATAAACATTTATTCTAGGAAAGTCCACATAAAATGTCTTTGTCTGTCTTGTGCTAGATCTGTTTATCAAAAATGGCAGCTGCGAGAGAATATCCGGACACTCTATTCTATTAGTTAAGATCTTGAACACATATAAGAGACATGTTTTTATTCGTCTATTTTCAAGGCATAGCCTTCCAAAAATATTCAACAGATTAAAGTGGTTATAACTTTGTTTCGAATAGTAACCAAATTTTTTATAAAACATATATTTTAAAAATTTTCTCTGTATTCTTTCAATACTTTTACTCCACGCATCATAATGTGGTGACCAAATCAAACTTGCATATTCTAATCTAGGTGACACAAGACAATCAAACAACCTTAAATAAACGTCAACCTTAAAACTTTTCGTAGATCTGATGATGAAACCCATGATTCGATGGGATTAATTAATTTTATTCATAATGTGTTCTGAAAAGTTTAAATTAGTGTCGAATAACACGCCCAAATCTTTTTGAGTAGAGGTTTGCTCAAGGGCCACCTCACAATATTCTTTTTAAGTGCAAAAGACATTGCTGAGTATTTTCTTACATTAAGGTTAAAGCTATTGGCCTTGCACCAGTTAACCATACTCCTTATATCCTCCTGTAAACAATCACAGTCATGGTCATTTATCACCTCTATAAAGAGTTTAAAGTCATCAGCACACAGTAACTTATTAGAATGTTTAACAACTCGGCATATATCATTAATTCCTATTAGGAAGAATAGAGGTCCTAAGTTAGATTCTTGGGGAACCCCTGAAGTACTAATATATATGTTAGATTTGGCGCCTTTTATCTCAGTGTATTGCTTTCTGTTACTTGAATATGACTGGATTAAATCCACTACATTTGGTGTTACATTCATTTTTTTCAAGGAATCAATTACAACACTATCAAACGCCTTTTCCATATCACTATAAATCACATCAACTTGTGTTTTATTATTTAAAGAATTATGGATAAATTGTGAAAAGGTAAGCAAATTAGTTAGTGTTGATGTATTCGGCAAAAAACCATGTTGAAATTGAGAGAAGCTATGTCATATATTCGATTAAAGAGAACTATCTCAAAAACTTTCGAGATAGCATTTACTATAGTTATGGGTGGATAATTAGTTACCTCATGTTTAACCCCACCTTTAAAAACGGGCACTACTTTGTTAATACACCAGTCCGTAGGATAGGTTGCTGTACGGAGACTAAGGTTAAATATGTGCAGCAACGGCTGTACTAAGAATTCTCCACAACCCTTGACTATATAGCCTGGCAACCCATCTGGTCCAATAGCTCTATTGCCCTTTAACTTGTACCTCAAGATCGGTAAAAAGAGACTCACAAAAATAATCTCTGGTCACTACAGTCTGATCCGCTATTGATTTCTCTAATGTAAAAACAGAACTGAAATATAAAGCAAAGACATTAACAATATTGTTTGTGCCTGAGTAGCACACATTGTTGTAATTAATCTCTAGCGGAATATCGACATCATCCCTTTGGTTCTTTACATAAGTCCAGAAAAATTTGGGATCTTCACATAAACTTAGCTCAACTTGTGCAGTATAAGTACTATGCGCCTTTCTTATTTTGTTTTTAATTTATTGTCTCAGCATCTTATATTTACCATACCAATAAGAGGATTTTGACTTTTTGTATTTTTTGTAATATAATTCTTTAATTTTAATTAGTTTAATAATCTCCCCATTGTACCATACAGGAAAGGTTCTCCCAACTTGAGTTGACATGGGGACGCACTGAACAAATATATTATGTATTCTATTATAAAATTCAGTTATCACAGAATTATTATCACAGCATTCATAAACAATATCCCACTCTTAATTTTGGATTAGCCAATTCATAAGGTTGAAATTTGCTTTTTTAAAATTAAACTTGGTATTCTTTACTTGCTCACATGCATTCCATTCATACTTAGAATTAATACTTATAGACAAAGCAGGGTGGTGCTGATCCAATGTTAACAATGGGTCATCATCAGTTTCTACTTTGCAGCTATGGAAATGGGGACTAACAATCAAGAAAATATTCCTAAAGTCATATTTAGTTCAATGACAGGCATTTTATCGAAGATTTGTCAAATAACAATGTTGTTTTATGCATCTCTTGCTCAAAGTCTACCGAGTTTTATTCATGTTAATAGTGGTGATATATTTGACTTTTGAAATCTTAGAACCATATTCTTCATTACTGTGCGACGTCTTTTATGACTGTAAGAGGGCCAACCCCAGAGTAATTAAACAAATACATTTGGTATGTGTTCCACCCAAAATTGAATTTTGTCGACATTTTTTGTGGTGTGGGTATGCTTTTTGTAACAAAACATGAAAAATAAAAGTTTTTGTAAAATATATTTTTCTTTGCAGAATTTCCTAAAAGGCCGAAACGTCTCTTGTTGTTTGTAAATCCGTTTGGTGGCAAGCAAAATGCAATGCAAATTTATGAGAAACATGGCAAAGAGTTATTTTCTATCGCGGGCGTTGATGTTACTGTTAATGTTTCACAGAGAAAAGATCAAATTAGGGATTTTTTAATTACTCACAATTTGGATATGTTTGATTCAGTAGCATGTGTAGGTAGGTAAGATATATTGATTTGCTTATTTGTTGTTTATACTGTTATGATCTCTATTTTATTAGATACAAATATAAAGTTTTCAAAAATATGTATCATTTATCATCACTTTTATATTTATCTTGTCATATAAAGAGTGAAAGCAAAATCACTACAAAGGTTTTAATACATAAAATACAGGTAAAGTAAAAAAAAGTCTCATTTTTTGACAAGGTTTTGGGTTATGACCCTTTTAAAATTTAAGATTTTTTTGACAAGGACATTACAATTATACTCTCTAAGCTCTGCACGAATTGTCTCATTTTGAACACTAGTTGATTAGATCCTGATTCGATTTAGGAATTTTTGTTCTCTGATTATAAAAAAAAATGTTAAAGTCTTCTTTTCCCTTAGCTTCCTTTGTACAAAATGCCACTACACAGAGTAATATATTTTATGAAACAATATAGTTGTTTGGTAATAAATTAAAAAAAAAATTAAATAAATTACAGTTTATAGGATTTGTATAAAGTTGTTACCAAATAATTATATGCATATATAAACCATGTTTTGAAATGAAAGCATAGATGGGTGTCACAAAAATTTAAAAACTATTTTTTGTTAAATTGTGACTTAGATCTAGGAATTTAGTTGAAAGTAAACTAGAGTATTCGAGGCCTCAGGGATGTTGTTGGTAAAGGGGATTTTTATCTGTTTTTTTTATTTTACAATATTTTATTTTTAATTTAAGTACTCTATTAAAAATAAACAATTATTTATTATTTTCTACCAAAAGCGTAGAAGGGCACCACAGAAAATTAAAAACTATTTTTGTTAAATTTTGACTTAGATTTAGTTATTTAATTTAGTTAAACATAACCCCGTGGCAGACTAAGAGTATTCGAGGTCCAGAGCAGGATTTCATTTAAGGGCCTTTTCTTAAAGGATGACCAATTTTTTAGAAGAAGAATAACAGGCAAATGACAAAGTACCAAAGAGAGGATTAAAACTTCTATTTATTATTTTTTAAGTTTCCTCTCTCTGGAAATACTTTGAGAATTATAAAAAATATTTTGAAATTTTCATTCTTAATGCGTTGGCTTGGTACACTAAAAGTTAGTAAAGAATATAATTAAAACACTGATTTTCGTTCAGATTCATTGGTGAATGAATTTTCCGACTTCCAGTGGTTTTTTCTGTGAAATGTTTATATTGGAACAAAATTTCTTCTATATTTCCAAGTGTCTGTACAGTAAAGTATACTTAGTTTTTTAAAACAACTATTTACAAGGTTCGACATTTTGTCTAGTACTCATGGGATATCAGACACATATTGGATTCTAATTTTAAAACAAGTTGTCATCCAAAATTGGTTGCAGATGGTTAATTTATTATTATTACTATTATTATTTCAACAACGGTAGGAGGCAAAATGCCGTATCTATTGAGCACATGTAAATCAAAATATACAAATTAAGTAGCTAATAAGTCCCGAATTTCCTATACACTAAAATGAATGGTCATGTACGAGAAATCTACTTCCTTGTCAACCAGATTTTTAAAGTGGTTAGTTGAAGGAGCCCTAACCATTTTCTCTTTAAATGAGTTCCAAGCATACACTATTCTATTTGAAAGAAAATTTCTTCTGGGATGTCTTGCAGTTCTTTCCTTTTCCAGCTTCTTCGAGTAACCTCTAAGATGTAGCTGTTGGTTGAAATGAGAGATGTCCATGTTGCAGGAATAATAGTTATTAATTATTTTGTATGTTTCAATTAAGTCACCTCCTAAACTTCTCTCAGTTAATGATGTCAATTTTAACTTTGACAAATGGGTTTCATAACTGTCTCTTTTTAATTCTAGTGGTATTTTTGTTATGCTATGTTGAACTCTTTCTAATTGCTCAATATCTTTTACAAAATATGGGCTCCATATTCTAACTTAGGTCTTATAAAGGATTTATACAGTTTCAGGACCATATCAGGTGACAAATTCTGAAAAACTTTAAGTAATAGGATATAAATGAGTTAACTTTCTTTATTAGTTTATTGATGTGTTTTTCCCATTTAAGGTCTGATGTTATGATGATTCCCAGATCATTTTTCTCTGAGGCATGTTTCAAAACTACATTGTTCAGGGTGAATCTGGTGTCCGTTTCAGACCCTATTGATAGAACAGTACATTTCTCGATGTTAAGTTTCATTCTCCATGTGGTAGACCATTGTTCTATAGTTGTAAGATCATCCTGCAACAGAGCACTCTCTGTGTATGCATTAGCATATAATTTGCTATATTAGTCTTGACGTTTAGAGTCAGATCACTTATACACACCAAAAAAAGCGGTGGGCCTAGGATTGACCCTTGTGGCACTCCACTCAAAACAGGATGTTTTTAGTTAAAGACCCGTTGATTCTAATTTGACAGTACCGGTTTTGCAGAAAGTTCTTTATAAGCAGTAACAGATTGCCCCGGATGCCAAAATGCTCCAGTTTGTAGATAAGGTAGCTGTGTGGGATTTTATCGAATGCCTTTTCAAAATCTAGGTAAATGACATCAGTTGGCAAGCCTTCATCATGATTTTTTGTCCAGTCGTTAACACACTTCAGCAGATTTGTTACAGTGGATCTTTTGGGAAGAAAGCCATGTTAGAAATCTGGTACGATTTTATTATTTAATAATGTGGTTGTCATGTCTTTCACAATTATTTTTTCCAGGCATTTACAAAGAGTGCAAGTGAGGCTTATTGGACGATAGTTTTCTGGTTTATGTTTATCACCCTTTTTGACCAGTGGGGTTACCACTGCATCATCCCAGATGTTTGGTAAAAAGCCCAACTCCATACATTGGTTCATAGCTTCAGCCAAGGGTGTGCTGATAGTTTCACTACACTTTTGCAAAAATATAGTTGGAACATTGTCAGGTCCTGGACTTGAGTCAGATTTATATTCATGTAAGGCTAATGAGACTTTCTCGGGAGTAAAAATGACAATATCGAGTGATTGTACAGATCTTGTTTCCGCTGATATTGACCTGATTGTGTGTAAAAACTTTAATAAATTGTTCTGCAAATAATTCCCCTATTTTGAAATCGTTAGTAAGCAAAGAGCTTTTGGAGGTATCATATAAGCTAATGGTTGAGACTCTTGAGATTAAAGTACGCTTGATACATTTAAAAAACTGTTTTGCAGAATTAGATGCTGGAATTTCTTAGTTCTGACGTGCTTTCCTTATATTACTGTGTTACTGTGATTTCGATAAAAATCAAAATCATTTAGCATTTTTGTAGGTCTGTATTTCCAAAGGTTTCGCTTTTTTTGAATTTGTTTAAATATATTTTGATTCAACCAAGGCTTGGAGTAATTTGTCTTAACTAATTGTAGAGGTATGTGTCTATTAATAGTGTCTTCAAAAACCTCCTGGCATCTATCATATCTAGATTGATCCATAGTATGTGGCTCGAAGTTTTGATGCTGTAAATAAATATTTATGGTGTCATATTTACAGGTCCCAAAATTTTTTTTTTGGCTTTACGAGAGAATTTCTTAGATAATTCGCCTTGGGTTTTGGCAAGTACCACCATATGATCACTAAGGCCTATTGGTGGATCGCAGACAAGGTCATGGATTAAATTTTTATCACTGACTGACGCAACAGATCAAGTAAAGAGTTTTGATCACCCCTAAGACGAGTTGGAAATGTTATCATCTGTTCAAACTATAGACTATCCCTAATTTTCTAAAGTAAAGTTTTTTTAGACAGGTCTCATATATATGTTATGTTATGTTTGTTAAGTATTGTATTTTTTCATATTTTGATATAAATATGATTATATAGTTGTCCGGAGGGCAACTGAGCATGTACTTTGGCAAATTCTTTTGGTTTTCACAATTTATTTCAATTGAATACAATCTCTAACAGCCGCTCGATCTTTTTGGACTTGCTTTTTGCCAGGGTAGGTGATGTGACTGTTGTTCAGGCTCTTGACCCACCTTTTCCAAACAGCATACAATAGCATTTAATGTATTTTTAAATGACAACTCCAATGAGCTGAGATATGAAGAATATTGCTGTGACTTTAAAAATGGAAATTATGAGGCTATAAATGACTTTTTAGCAAGTATTGATTGGAAAAATCTATTTTGCAAGGAAGGTTTGTATGAGTTGGTGAATGATTTCTATGATGCTATATACACCTCTTTAAATCTATTTATACCATTAAAAAAGTTTAAAACCTCAAACTTTCCGTTATGGTTCAGTGGGGAATTGAGAAGTCTCATAGGTGGAAAAAAGTGCGCTCATGAAAAGTATAAAGTTAGTGGTAGTCAGGTTCACTATGACCATTTTGTGCGGCTGAGAGCTCAATGCTCTGAATTGGGAGCTGTTTGTCATGATATTTATGTCAATAGAATTCAACAAAACATAAGAAACAATCCTAGATCTTTTTGATCCTAGAGTAATAATCAAAGAAAATTTCATGTTCTTCCGATACACATGTCTTATAATGGTGCTAAGAGTCAAAATACAGATGAACTTTTGTTTTTTATTTTTCTACAGTCTATATCAACAAACCAGCAAAAGCTGTATCATATGACAATATTTCATCATCTGTGAATATCAAAAAGTACAACTTTTCACTAAGTGATACTTTCAAGGGCATTGACGAACTTCCCTCAAAACTTACCACGGGTCCTGATGGAATTCCCGCCTTTTTCCTGAAGAGTTGTATTTGCCTGTGCCTCTTTGTAACCTTGTCAACTTGTCACTTGAAACTGGTCAATTTCCAGAATACTACCTCAAACCTATTCATAAGTCAGGGTCTAAGAACAAAGTGGAAAACTACAGGGCGGTGTGCAACAGTCGGAAATCCCTAAGCTACTTGACAGACTTGTGTGTCAAAGACTCTCTTGGGATCTACGCAGTGTCATAAATTTGGAACAGTTTGGCTTTTACAACTTGGTACTGTACAAACACTTCATTATCTCTCATATGGAAAAAGGACTTCAGGTTTACTGTGTCTATACGGATTTTTCGAAGGCGTTTGACAGAGTTAACCACTGCTTGCTAGTTCAGAAATTGAAGGCTATAGGTATAGATCGACTACTTTTGAATTGGATTGGAAGCTACATAACAGGGAGATCCCAACAGGTAAAGATTGGAAATACATTCTCAAATGTGATACTAATTCCATCTGGTGTCCCACAGAAGTCACATTGTGGTCCCATACTTTTCAACCTTTTCTTGACTGACTTGGGGCTATCTCTTAAAAACAAAAACAATTATTTGATGTTTGCAGATGACATTAAGGTTTTTCGTTCAGTAAAGAATGATGCTCTGCTCCTTCAGGAGGACTTTGATGGTTTTTATGAGTAGTGCTTGGTAAATCAGATGGACCTGAACATCGGCAAATGTATGCAGTTGTCTTTCGGAAGACTGCAGAACCCTATCAAATTCCACTACAACATCAGTAGGGACGAACTTAAGGTTTGCTCAGAGGTGAGAGATCTGGGCGTGCTTTTTGACCAAAAACTGTCTTTCAATCCTCACATTGAGGCTATAACATCTAGAGCCCTAAAGATGCTCGGTTTCGTAAATCGTTTTTCTGTAGGATTAGGACATTTTAAAAATTTTGTATTGCTCACTGGTGAGGTCAGTCCTGGAGTACGGCTCGGTGGTCTGGGCCCCATCCTGTCGTACTCATATTGACACCTTGGAGGGGGTCTAAAACAAATTCCTCAGTATTGTAGGGTATCGGATGAGGCTTCAAAGAGAGGAATATACTTATGGGTTCCTAAGAACTCAACTTAGGTTATTGACACTTGAAGGCAGAAGAACCCTTGCTGACTTATGTTTTTTTTGCACAAAATAGTCAACTCACAAATTGACTGTCCTGAATTGCTAAGTTTAATCAATATAAACATAGGCATAACAGGCATTCTGAATTATTCAAAGTACCCCTCCATTCAATAAACTATGGTCAGAATGACCCTATGACTAGAATTCTTAAGACTGCAAATTATTGCATCTTTGGAACCTCAATTCAAAGACTGAAATGTAATTTTGATAGGTTGTTTTAGCTTTAATAAATTTTATTATTTACTTAGGACATAAGTTATTAGATCAATTTTGATGAATTTTGTAAAATGGTGCAACCGTTGATAAATAAATAAATATATAACAAAATTATGCCTCTATGTAAGTTTACATCGACATAATAATATTGTGACTCTGACAGTGTCAAATGTTACATTCACATATAATAGGTCGATGTAAAGTTACAGAGGCATACATTTTGTTATACAGGGTCTTAGTGGTTTGACTACAAATATATTAACAGAAGATAACAATCACGATTTTGAATAAACAGTTCCTTTATATTATCGATCATTTCTAGATAGTTTTCGAGATATTAGAGTTTAAAATGTTTCATTTTGGAGAAGGTAAGTTCTCGACAACACGGCAACGTTGCTACTTTGCACATGATTTAGTTTGATCAGATCACCTGTATTTTGTCAACAAAATAAGAAGGTTTACAATATTGTTGAAATACCGTGCAACTGAAACCATGGCATAAAAGATAGTAATTTGGAAGCATATTGTCATCGCGTATAAGGAAATAGAAACATCCTACTTGTCATTGTAACTAAACAATAATAATTTCCTAGATAAATTATTTGCACATTTTTAACCCTACTAACTGCAGGCAGCTATTTTAGTTTATTAGTTTCCAAAACTTATTAAAAAATATTAAGTTCCCAAAAACCATACAAAGAAATTAAATAAAAAAACAAGTATTATAAAAAGTTAAAGCAAATGCTTTATTTACATAAAGCTGCACTGTTACCATAAAGCCAATTTTGAATCAATATTTTTGAACTTATTTGACAATGTATTATCTTCACATTGTATTCTTCATGTGTAACCATTTTAAAAAGCTTACTACACATTTATACTTGAACACAAAACGCTACGTAGCTGCTTAGAAAAACAAGCCAGCTGTTTGTTTTGTTGTCGTTCATTGAACATTGAACTGTGTTTAATCCCTTTTACGATAAATGATGTTGCCGATTTTTATAAGTCCTTTTTAAGGTAAGAATTTAGTTTTCAATGTAGTTCTTTGTCTCTGAAATTAGATTTTGAAGATATTTTAATTTAAAAAAACCTTATGAATTAATATCCTGTAGAATCAGGGCAATAGTTTTTAATTATTGTGATAAACAAAATAAATGATCTTGGAGATGTGATATGTAATAATATATAATATAATTAATACATTAATAAATAGTTGTTACTTTTATCACTGTTTTCTTGTTTATGAAAAAAAACATATGAAGAACTTCAATAAAAACAACCCACCCAATACTTTTAAGGACTCTGTTATTTTAGCAGAGCTCTGTGTCTGTGGGATGTTATATAAAATACGTTTGCTTAGAATGTGAAAAATTTAATTAAAGATTCATATTTTTTAATAAATATTTTTTTATTTTTATTTAATTTATGACCAAAGTGACTGACATGATGGTCATATGTCATTTTGAAAAACTACCATCATTTTACATCTATAAACAAGGGTCAATTCCAAAACTTAAATATTTAAATTTTGAATTATTAATGATGTAATTAATACTCTTAGACAATAAAATATGTAACAATTTGCTTAAAATACAACAAAATAAGTTCTGTATTTACCTTTTTTTTAAGAAAAATTTTGACCCTCCAGTTATATTAGACTTTTTTGCAGATAATGAGTCATACCTACTTTTATGTGTTAAAATATTTGTAGTAATTTCTTCTGTACCCTTTATAAAAAAATGTAATGTTTTCCATAAAGAAAAATATTACTTTTACCAGTAACTTTTTATGAACAAATTTCTATTCTGTTATATTTTTCATAGGAGGGGATGGCACAGTCTCAGAGTTATTTAATGGTCTTGTCTTAAGAGAATGTAGGCTGAGAGGTATTGATGCCAATGACATACATCAAGACTTGCCCAAACCTAGGAAACCTATAGGAATTATACCTGGTAGGTACATATACCAAGCAAGGCTTAAATAAATTATTAATTTTTATTACTGAAACTGTGGAAAATAGTAATTTATTTTCCAGATTGGAGACATCCTTTCTATTATAGTGATTAAAAAACTCTATTTTATCATTATAGGAGGCAGCACAGACACAATCGCATATTGCCTTCATGGTACTACAGATCCCACAACTGCAGTACTGCACATTATTTTTGGTGATACGTTAGGGTTAGATCTAGTTTCAGTATATGATGAGCATAATCTCTTAAGGTTATATGCCAGTGTTCTGAGTTATGGATATTTAGGAGATGTTGCTTATCATAGCGATCAGTATAGATGGATGGGACCTCATCGATATGATTATTCTGGTAAATATGGTATCAGTTTAATTTTTAAATATACGGGGTGAAAGGGAAGTAATTACAACATTTTAGCATGTAAAGGAACCGTTAATTTAGGGCAAAAAATGTTATATAACAGGAGGGGGGGGGGGGAGTCAAGACTCAAGGGCTTTAAAGAGTTTCTAAATTTATGAGTCTGAAAAGGCAGAGAGCATTGCAATTATACTCTGTGAGCACTGCACAGGTTGTCATTTTGAGCACTACTCAGATTAGATCATGGTATTCGAATTAGAAATTAGATTTTAATTCTTAAAAATGTAGGAATAATTATTATTGTTTTATCGGGCTTAAATCCAGCTTTTTTTTAAATTAAGAAACCTATATTTTTGAAAAAATAAAAATTATTATTCACTGCAGGATTACTCCACTGTTGTTTATTGAATTCCAAAGAATAATTCATTTAGCTTAGAATATGTGCATTCACATAAACAAACTTTATCATGTAATGTCAACACTTCATTTTGGCGTTTTTTGTTCTAAAATCTTTAAGTCTAGCTGCCCGGGATATCATAGGTGCTAGGTAGTACTGACATCAACTGAACCTTAGAAATATAGTTAGATTTAGTATATCTCAACATCGCATTGAAGTTCATTTCCCTTTAAGGCAGCACAACTGCTTTTCTCTGATGTTTTTAGCTTATTTATTAATAACTCATATGCCTCTTTTAAAAGAAAGTACAAAAATTTACTATTTCAAAAAATGCGACAACACAATTCACTCACAGTTTCTCTTAATCCTATTGTTTATTTTTTGTGTAGGTGGCATAAAAGAATGCCTAAACATGACGTTTTTTTACGAACGATGATTGGTAATTTACTTAATAAATTATGGCTAAAAATACAATATACTACGTGATTATTTTTAGATTATAAATTTTATATAATTATAATTCTTACATCTATAAAATCATAGTTAACTTCTGTATAAGCTATAAGCAAATTTTCATCATAGTAATGTATATAATAAATAAATAGTAACAAAAAAATAATTGATAAATTATGGTAATTTGCTGATTTCCAGTTGAATTATTTTTAGGTTTTAAAAAATTAATGATGAATAAGGGTTACCAGGGAGAAATTGCAATATATACTGATAAGAGGGAAGTTGAAGAGGAGGACTGCAAAAGTAATTGCCGAGTTTGTGATACAGCGAAGATGAACCATGAAAAAGTTAACTGCAAGTAAGACAAAACTTTTACATGTACTTTCGAAAATGTTTTATAGCGTTTGAGAGGGACTTCTAATTTTCAAACTAATTATTATTTTCTTATATTTTTTCAGTTTTGAAATTTGAAAATCAATTAAAAAAAAATCTGAAAGCTCTATTCTTTGTGTCTTGAAAATTCTTCAAAGAACACATTACTTTGTTGGTTGATAAATATACAGTGTGTGCTAAATTGATTGGACCAGACGATATCTCAGAAACGTGAAAAATTGAGATTTGTGGAATATGTGTAAATAAAAACGGGCTTTTTTTAACTTTAATTGGATCAATCGGAATAATAAAATGCCTCTTACAGCATGGTTTTTGGTAAGAAGCCCATTTAATGAAATAATAATAACCAGGGTGTCCCATTAAAAAATATAGGTTATTTAATTTTTTGTACTTTCTAATAATTTTGATATTCCTAGAAGATTATAGAAGAAAAATCCTTCAACTTTTGTTTTTAAAGTTTTTTTTATCTCCTATAGTTAATTAAGCTTGTGGTTAGGTGTCGAAATATAAATAAAAACTATATAGTTTTGGTTTGTCCTATCCATCATTTTTCCAATTTGAAATTGATCTGCCACTACCGTCATTTTTTTATCTTTAAGTCAGGATTGTCCATGACTGCCGGATACACGTGAAAACAATTGAATTGTCATGTCATATCTTCCAAAGCAAACTCTTGCAAAGTTAGTATCCATATTTAGAAACTTAAAACGTAATAAACATAGTTTTTGAAAAATGTTTTGTCTGTTTACTGCTGAATAATAACCAGAAAATGATCCTTATATATGGAGAGTATTTTAAAAAAAAAAGTAACATTACTTTTTTTTACTATTCTTTCACTTTTAGTGCATTTTAATAAAATCTTGTCATTTTAAAAGTTTTTTTTTATATAGTTTTTTTAAATACTCTCCTTAGATAAGGCTCGTATCTATGTATTTTACAGTGAAGCCGTAAATTGATGACAGATATGACAGTTTTGTCAGATAATAAATTAACAGAAAATATCACCTCAAGAAAAATATCTGCAACTGAATACAACTACACTAAAGCCCACTACTCACTATTCGTTGAGCGGCAATTCCGTCTTTTGGGCGGATAATCAAGTAGGCTTTGTCCGAATCAAATCTTTTGTTTTTTTTTTGTATTTTCAAACATTAAAACAAATGAAATCCATACAAATGTATTATGTAAGAATTGATGAATAGTGAAGATGAAATATTCGTCAATTTATTATTGGTTTCTGTAGAATGTCCTATTTTTTGGTAAATTTCTTGAAATACTGACAGGAATATATATTTTTCTTATTATTGCATGAACAGAGCACATTTACGTGAAAGAAGTATTAAAGCTCAAATTTAAATCTCCAAACTTCACACTTTTACAAGTTTTTCATTATATTTATTAATGAAGCTTTGAATGTTCTGCTACCTGAAAGTTGTCAATGCCTTAAAACACAACATAAATAGCAATAAAATATTAATGTTTAAAAATATATTTTCGAACCGAAAAAAATTGAAATTTTGAACCACTTTTAGGGTCAAACTGAAAATTAATTTCTTTTCAATCGAAATGAATGAAGTATTGCTGAACTGGGCATCCACATTTAATTTATCCCTAGATTAATTTTTATACGATTTACTTGCGAGCACTCGCTTACGATGTTAACTAATGAATGTGAAAATAATTGTGATGTGAGAAATTCTTTTCAATATTAAAGTTATAAAATGTTTTAATTTTCCGTAGATTTTACGTTAAAATCTGTAGCTGAGACAATTAATAAGTAATGGATCGAAAAAATTGGAAGAATTGGCAACCCTATGTTGGGCGTTGACCTGTTAACTTTGACGTTGACGTACGATGCCCGAGCATGCGCATTTCAAAATCGGCTTCAGTCAACCCCTTCTTTTTCATTTCTGTATGGCTTTAGAATTTTATGATGAAAACAATAACCATGGGGAAGGACAAAGCATAACTAAAATAAATTAATTCAACACTTTTTATTAATTTACAAAATAAAATGAAAAGGGAAATTATCAAAAATACTTTCACTTTCGATTAGGCAATAACAGAGGAAACAAAAAGACTAAGAAGCAGATCAATTAACTAGACCAAAAAAAGGGGAGAGAGAGAGGAGTTTGAACGAATGTCAAAAGCTGTACAATCGCGGCATTTGAATCGATAGAATACTACTCATGATTCATTAGTTTTCAAAAGAAAAACTTTGGTACACCTTATAGCATATTATTTCATTTTGCTATTAATAGATATACATTTTGATACAATTAAACCTTAGGTGGGAGACTTTTCGAGGTAAATTTTTCATGGTGAGTGGAGCAAACATCAGCTGTGCATGTAGTAGAAGTCCCAAAGGTATTGCCCCTTACTGTCATCTTGGAGATGGAAAGGTCAATTTGGTTCTGGTGAAGCACACATCAGTAATTAATAATCTTAGGTAATATTTTGTTTTTTTTTTATTCACTGCAAATATATGTAAGTGTATGGCCAACTCTTGAACTTGTGTATGGGTCGCCAAAATCACCCTAGTGTTTCATATAAAAAATAAGTAAGGTCATAGTATAGTAGATTGTTTACATCGTCAGGAACGGAGCCACAGCTTTTACACTTTGTGCTACTTGAATGGAAACCATCCCCTTCCACTAAAAAAATAAGATGTTTTTCAAATGAAAACAAACATTACTTTAATTTTCTTTTGTCTAAGGAGCAGTGGTTTTCTGAACTCAATATTTTGGAACTGAAAAGTAAATTTACTTATTTTTTCTCTACTTTCCACAGCTTGTTTGATATATGCTTTCCTGTAAAAGTAAAATCTTCATCAGAGGTTAAAAACCATAATCCGTGGATTACGCCCGCTCTGGTAAATGAGGGCAAAGCATTGAAAGAGCTTTATAGGCGCGGGAAAGACTCCAATAATGATGATCAGAGAACTCTTTATAAAACTCGATTAAAAGACCATAAACATACAGTTGCTGATACAAAAAAGAGCTACAACTCATAAAAAGTATCAACTGTCTCCAATGTAACTAGGTGTGCGTGGAATTTTATAAATTGTAACACTAATGCTTTATTTCTTAAGGGAAAACGAATTCCTGATAAAATAAACTTTGACGGAGAGGAAGTAAGTGGTCAAAATAATATAGCTAATGCATTTAATAACTTTTTCATAGAGTCGGTTAATCAACTTATCAATAATTATGAACGCAACCAAACCACATCTTTACCCTCCAGTGATGCTAATGCTTACTCAATTTTCCTAACTCCCATTAAGTGACAATCAGACTCTTCAGATTATTAAGTCTGTTTCTAATAAGAGCTCATGGTTTAGATCAAGTTCCTTGTAACCTTTTAAGAGAATGTGCTCATAACGTCGTAGCTCTGTTGACATAGTTAATAAACATATCCTTTGAATATGATTACTTTCCAGAAGAACTAAAAAATTATATTGTTGCCCCTGTTCATAAAAAGGGAGATATGGGGGCTATTGAGAATTTCCGATCGATTGCTCTTTTATCTGTATTTTATAAAATACTTGATAAAGCTTGTAGGAAATGACTGGTAAATTTTTTGGACGCGTTTTCCATCCTAACCTCCAGACAGTTTGGTTTCAGGGCTGGTCGTTTTACAGACGACGGTATACTTTCTTTTTGTAAAAAAATTCTTGATAATTTTGAGAAAAAAATAAAAACGGTTGACATTTTGTATGACTTTATTAAACTGTTTGATAATATTAATCATAAGGTGTTGCTAGACAAACTAATTCACTATGGAATTAGAGGACTGGCATGGAATTAGATTAAATTGTATTTGCCAGGTAGACCTCAAGCAGTCAAGTTGTTGGATGCAGGTGGAGTCACAGTTTCTGAGTGGGTAAATTTTACTACAGGAGTGCCACAAGGTAGCGTCCTGGAACCAACATTATTTCTGTCATTCATTAATGATTTTCCTCTACTAGTAAATGACTGTTATGTCACACTTTTTGCAGACGACACATCTACGGTGGTCGAAGCTGACAACTATAAGATCCTTTGGCCAAGGCTAATAGCAGTGTCCCTGACATATCTGCTTGTTGTGAGAACAATGGACTTTGTGTAAATAGCTCAAAAACCAACTGTATGCTTTTCACTCCTATAAGAGTTCTGCAGGATAGAAGTCTGCTTATCAGGGATAAGTCCACTAATATCAAGCAAAGAGAATCTGTTAAGTTCTGGGAGACTGTGTCAACACCGACATACTTAAGACTTTCTACTACGGATCAGTTAATTCTGTCCTCTCATAAGTCAAAAGCAAATTTTCAGGACCATGTTTCGACTACTATTTAGGGCCCCATCTCGCCCAGTTTGCTTCTGAGAATATACTGTAATAAACCTTTATGTTCTCCAGTGTGCTTGTATTATTTTTATACTTCCTTTTAGCTATTTGAAATGGAGTGATATTAATCATTACAAAACACGAAATGCAGACAAGCTTTATGTGCCCAGGTGCAGGAAGGACCTGAGATAAATTCTCTGAAATGTTTAATCATCTACCTACATACATTAAAGAAAAACCCAGCTATTTTCAGTTTAAAAGTCAATTAAAGGCCATATTAGCTGCAGATCCTTTTTACTCTCTTAAAGAATTGTAGAATATCTGATGTACTGTATGTATGTAAATGTATCTTCTTTATTTTATTTTATTTTTTCCCATGTATCTTCTTACATGACAATTCCAATGCATCCTGTATGTCTATGGAAATAAACGATTTTGATTTTGAGTTGCCATCACACTCGGCCCAAAATCATTTTGCCGAGCTGAAAACGTATGATGTTTTAAATACTTAAAATTCCTTTAAAAAAAACGGTACTCTACATTTGTTTCGAAAAAATGAGCAATTTTTAAGAAAAATCGAATTCTAGTAACGCTAACAGGCATTTAATTTATGGACAAGTACAACGCAATCTATACTAAGATTCTCCAATTGAAATTTACCTAATCGAATGATCCTAGCTTAAGAGAAAATATGCGTATAGTAGAAGTCTCAAGGGCATTGCCCCTTACTGTCGGATGGAAAGGTCAATTTG